>OY740773.1:5521032-5681032 GCA_963513935.1 Aphrophora alni
TATATTCTTATATTAGCCTACAAACTACGTAAGAATTATAAGCGAAAATATATTATTAAACTCGTATTTATTACTGTCTTCACTGTACTGACCACTTTACTTGATGAGTTAACTTGTCTTGTATTTCAAGAAATTTTTTACAAAAGTTGTCACCGCTAAATTAACGCCTTTTTTTTAAACTGACAGGACTCAAGTTTACCACGATATCGGCTCAGAAATCTATTTTTCCACAATGATCTGCTAGAACAATTTACGACAACTTAAATCATAAAAAACATCCGCAGATCATAAATAATGTGAAGGGTGGCGATCTTTGGTATGTGAACTATTACTTATGACGTCTGCAATTATTGCACTTGTACGAAACCTGTTGTTGTCATGGCAACCGTCTAACATTACGTCACGAGGCTAACATTAGATAAAAACATTATTCAATTATTCATTATTCATCCACTACGCCCTAATACGAGGTGAAGTCCTAGTAATGTTAATTCAAGGTCAAGGGTTGGGGGTAATAATTTTTATTTTTAGTTGTATTGTGGATATGTGGTAATTTCAAAAACTTTAAAACATGGTCGAGACATATTAACAAAACCTACAGAATTTGTTTAAATTATTAGTTTAAATGCATATTTAATTTTAATTTTTTAAATAAACTTTGTAAAAACACGTTTCTTTTAAACCCATCCACTAGAATAAACATTCACCAATAATGTCTCTATTCTTGTACATAAGAAAGATAAAATTGAAATTTGTTCTTTTACTGAATAAAATTTTTCATTACATATTGATTTCGTCCATTTATTTCTTATGGTAAATAATTTGGTGTAGAAGGTTAGGTTAGCGTTACCTATGTTGACAGACTTAATAACTTTTGTTGAAATTTAAAAAAATATATTTTTTTAATGATGGCAGTCCAGGATCATTTCGTCTCTTGTCAATAATCCTGAACAATAATTTTCTTTTCTATGATAATTTGCTTACTTGTTTGTGTAATTAATACGTACATTTGATCAGGAAATGAAGTCTTTTATGACATCACAATGGAATTTTTAACAATTAGCTTAATATCGACATTTAAGGAAAAGATAACTTATTTTCCTTGAGTCCTTAAGGACAACATTTGAGTCCTTCAACTCTATATTTCTGAAAAATTATATGCAAATATTCACAGTCGGTTTTGTAAAATGAGAATTTTGATTTTTGGCCCTATCTACTCCTAAATTTTGAGTAATAAAAATATTAAAAATTTCATCAAAGTGTGATCTAATTTTTTCAAATTTTATCCAAGTCAGTAATCTTGTTTTTGTTGAATAACACTCTACAGACTGCAAACGGGTTCAGTATATCCAAAACTGAAACACAAAATCAATTATTTAACTCACCACATTCTGTAAACTATGTTGACGTGACAAATAAAAACACTACAAATAAAAAATAATTTGAATCAAATAATTGTACTTGAAGTTCTAAAACATTAAAAAATGGTACTCGTTTTAGAAAAATCTGCCATTATGATCAAATTCATTATTGAAGGAAAAGAGAGAAATGAAATTAGTTTAATGTTATTTGTATTTGTTTGAGGTAGTCCGGTCAAAAGCACTCGAACAAAATATAAATAATTCAGAGGCGGAAAAATGTCCACCTCCCTCCAATCCACCTTCACGCTGTCCATTCTGCATTCGGCTATTTTACATTACCATAATTATAGATGTAATGCATATGTTTAACCAGTGTGTGAAAGTTCATTTGCAAACTTTGTTTTACTGCTGAGTTATTTTCTGATTTCAAAACCTTCCACGAATATATATAGAAACAACATTAATAATTGAAAGGCAATTATAGGTAATGGGAAGTACACTTTATAGAATAACTTTAAGTATTGCAAACTCCATCTTGGAAACGCAATCATGATGGAATAAAAATAACCATTGATTCTATCAATTTGTTTTCAGTTTTGTGTAACTATTTATCCATCCATCACTATATTGAGTACTGGGGTAGCAATCCTAAAGGATCCTAGCTGAATCTACACATTTTTATGTGGTTTGGGTTGGATCCCTTTCGATTATCCTAACAAGTTTTTCTTGATCAACTCTTGTTCATTTCCGACACTGAGGCTATTATAATATTCTAGGGCTAGAGGTTTTCTTTATGTTTATTTCTTCCATTTTTGTTTTATAACGCCACGATGACTAAGAGATTTTTCTCTTTAGAATCCCGCGGAACCCTAGCTATATTTACGCTTTTTCATGTAGTGTCGGGCTAGATCCCTCTTTTTCATCTCTCCTATCATGTTTCTCTTGACGAACTCTTGTTATTTTCTGACCCTGACGCTATTTGAGTATTCGAACTTCCTTATTTTATGTTCTTTTCTTCCTCTTTTATAAGGCAATGCTGGCCGAGATGGCTTTCTTCTAAAAAAAAAAAAAAATGAACAAAATATACCAACGTGATAATAAAATTCTTTTGCGTTGAACGATCTACCATTTTCAGTTGAGTAAAACTGATTTCACTTGGTATCGATTTTGGGAAAACTCGTTTATTTAATTAAATAACCACCCTCTTAACCACTCTTTCAAGTCCAAAGATAATTTTTCATATACGATTATTTTTAAGCTGTGGTTACTTTATTTTCCTGCCTCTACGTATCATTTATCTCTAAATAAACATTAAATGTTTGTACATTTATTAATTTGATTTCGGAAAACAGAAGTAAAGATTTGTTTTAAACGGGTGAAACTACCGTTTACGGTTACAAGAATAAGGGACAAAAAGGTTTAGCTAAGTAAGGAAAGTCTTTTTATACTCCATGCAACGTATCAAATCACTTCCTGCTAGTCAAAAAAAACTAGTATGTCAAAACTGAAAACACCAGACTTTTATTATTTTCGACAGAAATCCAGGAAACGTCAAAGTGTATCTAGTTCAGTTGTTTTTTTTTCACCACTTATGCTTCTGTTCAATTAGAACCTTTGTGACTGAATGTTAACGTTCTGTAGATAGATTTTTGACTGATTTTTTCAGGAGGATTTTTAGAATGAACCACTAAATTAAGAATCTTCTTAATCGAACTAAGAAATTGCGCTCATTGTCACAGATATATTTCTAACAACTTTGATTTTACATAAATAAAAATAATAATTTACTACTTTAACTAAATCCCGATTTACGAAGCTGTAATACTTGAGTCTATGTATAACCCTTCTCCAATAGAGTAAATTTATTTAAAACAGTTAAAAAGAAGGCAGCTTGTAGTTTACCCAGTTTTTTTCCTAATGAACAAGATTTTTAATATGCGATATTACTTAATGGGAATAAACATTTAAATATTTGTATTTATTCAGAAACAACTCAAGTTTTGTTAATCAAAATCAGCCTAACAGTTTTTAAACTGTAAATTGATTTGTTACAAGGACATATCTTTGTCATCAGTTATAAATCTATTTTCTATTGTTTATTAACAAAAACAGAAGTTTGAAGTTACAAAGTTTATTTATTATTTCATACTTGTTTGTTTTTCTTTTAGTGAAATCATATAACAGATATATGAACTAACACTGAAATCATGTTCTGATTGTCATGGTAGGCACTCATTTCATGACCACAGGTTTAAACTTTCCCTTATTATTGGATACGACGTCGAGAAGTATTCTCCTAATATACGATAAATAAAATAATAAAAAACTTTCCCAGATGAATAGGAAGAGTGGCGACCTTTAGTGTGAACTATTCCTTATGACGTCACTACATTATTGCATTTGTACGAAACCTGTACCCATGGCAACCGTCTAACCATACGTCACAAGCCAAACAATAGACAAAGAATTATTCATCCAATAAGCTCTAATTTGCGGAAGAGGGAAGACTAGTAATGATTAGTCAGACGTAAGGAATGTGAGCCGTTAGGTGTATTTATTGATTTCCTGTCGACATAAAACTATTGAAAAAACCTGAAAACATGGTTAAGTTTCATGACTATGAAATGAGAACCGATTGTGACCCAAAGAAAATGTGAAAGTAGTTTAAATTTACATTGTTTTCCACGAATAACTCGCTTTTACTCGCCAAGTATACGAAGTATAGGGGGAAATTGATAATCGTAACAATTTTCGACACCCATATTTGAATGATTTTCATATTTCATCCCCTCAGGAAAGTAAGTTAGTCGACATTATCGTCGTGGTTGTTTGAAAGTAAGCACTATATCGACTGTAAAATGTAAGATGTAAATTGGCACAGGAGGCTATATTAAAGTCATGTATTGAAATAAAGAAAAATATAATACAAAACGTAAAAATGGTGAACATTTTAAAACAGTTTTTTTGTTTATTTTGTGTGTTACATCATATAAGACACTAAATTATATATAAATATCCAGGTATAAATGTTGCTTGTAATGTGTTTTACTAGTGTAAACCAATGTTTTACGTAACCCTACCCCTATAGGATGCCAAATAGCCAAGTTACTGTCGAAAATGTAATTTCGAACCCGGACTTGAAGGAAATGTTACGAGATCCTAATGAGGATCGCAGCAAGTGGAAACTTCTTGATATTTATACACCTTTGAGGCTCTCCAGAGTCTAAAGACTGACGAGCGAAGCGAGTTGAGATTGTTCACATCTAGTCGATGTCAATAAACTATTGGTTTACAATATTACAATATCAGACAACCTATGTAACAAACTAACCCTGGTTGAGATCTTCTTTAATAGAATTAAAGATTACCTCCAAGTCCCGCGAGACCACTTTTGGGCGTTACATTGGAGGATTATGGTGGGCTAGGTAAGTACCATGATGGGGCGCCAACGACTTGTTTTAAAATGTTGTACTGAACGTAAATACAGTAAAATTAAAATGTAGCATTTTTGTTTACATTTCGGAAGAATTGAAAAGTGTAATACCAAAATTTCTTGTTTAACTTTTACCAAACAAAGTGATTGGGTTACAATTTATCAAAACAAACATATTTTTTTTTTTACAATGAGTCTATTTTCATTTACTGGTTTAATCAATACAGTATTAAATCATTTTGCTAACGAGAAAATATGAAACACATAATATTAACAATATTGTTAGGTATTATACAGGGTTTTCTTTCCTACAGGGTATCTAATATTGCACAAACGGTAATTGATTAGTTAATTGGGTTCTTTTTTGTCTTCCTTTTAGGTATTTATTGATTAATTAAGGGTGCATATTTATTTTATTATTAAAATATTTTGTACTTTTTTACTTTTATTATAGTAATAAACAAAGACCAGAGCACTGTGGGGACAATATATACGGATACACTTTCAAAAGTCCCTTACCACACTTGGAAATAAACAAAATAACAAAAAACTAAATTTATTGTCAAAAGTAAAATGTTTATTCCTATTAGACCCTTATAGCTATTACAACAACAAAGTTGTCAACTTCAGAGGGAATCTTAACAAAGACTAAATTAAAACTATTTACAACTAAAGTGACCAGTTAATATGTTAAGAGTAGTTAATATGTTAAGATAATTAGTTTAGGGATGATTATATTGTAAATTCTAAAACATCTTTGTATGTTAGAGGATTGGGCCTTCCCTACTCCAGGTAACAGTACAGGTGTTTGAACTGTCAACCCTATTGTTGATATGTCAATGCACCAGAGGAGTGGGGTAGGGAAACTGGTCACTTTAGTTGTAAATAGTTTTAATTTAGTCTTTGTTAAGATTCCCTCTGAAGATGACAACTTTGTTGTTGTAATAGCTATAAGGGTCTAATAGGAATAAACATTTTACTTTTGACAAAAATTTTTGTTTTTTGTTATTTTGTTTATTCCCAAGTGTGGTAAGGGACTTTTAAAAGTGTATCTGTTTTTATTATAATAGTATTATTACATATTGTGTGCAAGTGTCTGACTGTCAATGTTATTATTATTGTTTGTTTTGTTTTGCCAACTATTGTACGTTCATTTGTTTGTTTGTTTGTGTAATATCAATAAATAAAGATTAGAAACAATTACATCAAATAAGGCTCTATGCGAACTGCTGTAGGTAAAAAGCTTACCATTAATTGCACCAAAACGTAACGGGTACAAACTTTTCTAAAGTGGGATGGAATAGAAACAGTATTTTCTCTTCAATTAATTTTCTAAGCAGGGTTTTTTGGAATATTGTGATAACAAAAACAATCTTTAAAGTAGCAACACAGGATACACTCAGAGGCTCTCAACAGTGAGTATGGACATAGCAATCCTGAGGGACCCTACAAATATTTCCATGTAGTCTTGGGTTAGATCCTTCTCTTTCATCTCTCCTATTAGGTATCTCTTGACCAACTCTGATTCTCTTTCTACTGACGCTATTCCAGAGTTAGGAGTTTTTATTTTACCCTCTTTTATTTCCTGTTTAAATAAGCTGATAATGACAGAAAGGATTTTCGCCCTTAAATATCAAGAACAAATACTGTTACAGCAACCTCTTTAGGCAATGTAAGGTAAGGAATTATCAGATTGGGCAATGTTTTTAGTATCTATTGTTGGTCATTGTGTTAACAGACATCATTAAATTCTTTAAAATTCATTTTTCCCTACTTTCAATATTTTTGGATAACGATAGCTTCTACATTCATCGTCGTAACTTATTCCGATATTTTCATCATTTGTGGTTTTAAAAATGAATTCGTGACGTTTCAATAGTGCGGATCAACTTCCGCCATCAAGTGATAAACTGAGAGTATGAGAAATATTAAAAGAGCGAACATAGCTTAATAGGGACATGTTAAAAGCTAAAACTGAAAATAGTAATCTAAAAAAGAGAGCCCAGAGAGGTCAAATTTGATGGTATAAATGGATTGTGTATAAAAATACCTTCTCCAGTGACGGTAACACAAACTGTTATTACCTTTCATTTTGAAAAATTCTTCATACATGACGTAATAAATGATTTAATAGTTGCAATAAAATATAGCCTCATCAAAGAAAACAGTCTTTGGATCCTATATTCTTCATATTTGGATACTGGTTTCTTGAGCTCTACTCCACTTTTCTGTCTAGATCGTTTTCCAGGAAGCCGAGAACTAAATAGATTTTATAATGTTTTGTGTTACATTTGATTCTTCACTTTCTTAGTTTGCAGTACTTTTCTTAAGAGTTCCAATCATTTAGAAGAAGATTTTTTCCATTTATATATTTGATCGACGGAATATTAATATTAGAGAATTTTTAATCACCTGTTTTTTTCGTGTTTGTTATTCAAAACAATAAACCAAACACAACTTCAACACACTTTAAGTGTTTTATGTTTTGTTCAATCGAATAAATGATTATTTTGAAAAGATAATAAAACACAATTTTTATTTTGTAACATCCACTTTTTATTAGTCTAGCCTACCTATGGTTTCGCCTGCTAAGGCATTGACGAGGCTGTATTACAGACTAAAGAAAAATGAAAAAAACAGATAACCTTAAAAACTAGGTGGTGGGTGTTAGGATACAATGAATTGGTAAGCTAGACTAATAAAAAGTTGATGTTACAAAATAAAAATTGTGTTTTATTATCTTTAAACATGGAATTCCACCAAGAACCTTCGGTCTCAACAGTAATGAAGATTATTTTGAAGTTATTCACCAATACAAATCACTGCATTTGTAATATTTCATCAAATTACAACAATTTTAAAAAAACAAACATCTATTTATAAATATAAGTTCAAAAGTTTCAAATTACTGTAATCAAATAATATAATTATTTTACACCACTTGTACAAAAAACCTTTTAATGTAATAATAACGTGTTAATTTAAAATCCATCGTTTCGTTTTTGAAAGAGCTGAAAGTTTTAATTAGTTTGGAATACTTTACAGTTTATACAATAAATATAAAGTTTCACTTTTGTTCAGTTTTATTTACGACCTGTAAAATAATTTATAAATAGTGACATCTTCGTGGGACTTTAAATGAAATAAAATTCTCGCACAAAACTTTTTACTTTTTCACTCTTTACAGAGAAAGATATTGTTGTGATATAGAGGAGGGGGTATCGATAGTAAGTTTTTCATTGAAATATCAGTTTTATAAATCAAGTTAAAAATATTTCTCACTAATAGTGCGTCTGTATGCCTGTACTAGTGATTTCTCTGAAAACTTATGGCAATTGAGCAAATTCGTTAATAATTAATTGTTTATACGATTTACATTATTGATCGAAGGTACTTGGTAGAACTCCATTTTAATGAAAAAACAAACACAATATTTAGTAAATTCTACAATTTTATTGAGTCCATGGTTCCGCCAGCAACGGCATTTATGAGCAACAACCTTGTTTTGAAATTGAAAAAAAACAATTGATCAAGACATACTTTAATTACATTAATCAGCTTTATAATCATCTAAAAACTCATTTAGTGTCTGATTTATTTCAATAATGTTAAGTTTTTGATTCTCCATTTCAATGCAAAAAATAAGAAATTAAATTCATTAGAAATGTTAGAGATTAGGAGAATATTTTGTAGACTCCAAACTGGTACTCAATGATCAGGTAGAATTTTAGTCAAACTCACCTTTGTTAAAACCATTGTCTTCCTTATGACAACATGTTTCCCGCGCCCTTCTACTCCTTCCCCTTTAGCTAAGTAGCTCTTCTTTTTGTAATATTAATGTCAGTTTTCAATATCTTCCTTGGTCTGTGTTTAAGCTGCCTCGTAAATGCCGTTGCTGTCGAAACCATGGTCGGCAAGACTCAATAAAATTGTAGAATTTACTAAATATTGTGTGTTGTTTTTTTCAAATAATTATTTTAAATAGTTTCAAAAAAGCGGTCATTAAAAATATTTTACTCGTTGTTTCTTACAATAAACTAATCTAAGCTTAAATGCAAATCGTTATTATTTAAGTACAACTATTAACAATTTCTACAATATAAATTAAAGAATATTTTCCAACATTTTAGTTTTGGAACTTGAACTCCAAAATTTTAACTATTTGTCAAGGACTCAAGAACGTTCTTGGCGAAACAAGAATAAAGAAGTTTATCAAAGTGTCTGTATAAATTCGATAACTCATGCCTCTAAGAGGATAGGGGGGGGGTGATTCAAAATCGTCTGTCAATTATAAGTACTACAATAACATACACAATGGACATATATATATATATATATATATATATATATATGTGTTAAAAGGCTAAATGTTGTTTATATCCTTTAAACAACAAAGAAAAAGAAAAGATTTATCGAAATGATTAGACCAAATTTGAGTTGCTTGTATGTAGACAATAATGCTTGTTCATTTCACTTTTTACCATTAACTCTCAAACTTGCATTTTTAAGGGGGGGGGTCAATTTTGAATGTTAATTGTACGTCCCTAAACTTTTAGCTTAATTCCTAAATGTTTTATTGAGTGAGAATTTGTAGGCAATTTATCTGCATTGTTTCCAATGCATATTCTCTATAAAGCAGGAATTTTGCTTGCTTTATTTCACTTTTAGTCTATCCTGTATATAAATAAGCATTATACAATACGAAACATCATTAGTTGATATTGTATGCAATGTGTTAATCCAGCTATATTATAATTAGTTTGTATTTAATAATCGGTAATTATTGTAATTTTATATCAAGAGGATTATTTTAGTATTATGTATTGACAATTGTTTTATTTTATAAATCCATTAACCTCAATACATTTATAATGCAAGAATCATGTTGATAGTATCCAAGTCACTATTGTTTTAACTAACAATTAAATTACCTTTAATGGTTTCCGCCAGGTGACTTATTTTTTAAAAATACTTACGCGTTTCGAAGCGTGTGCTCCATCTTCAGAGTTCTTTTACTTTTCACTCAGTTAAGATCGTTAACACATTAAAAAAAAACATAAAATCACACGGACATTACAAATATATTTATTAATTTATACATCGCTTATCATAACGCGACACTTGTTATGCGCATCATATCGATGTCCTAGGAAACCATTAAAGGTAATTTAATTGTTAGTTATTTATATTGCGTTATTTACATATTTACACAGAAGACGTATATAAGCATTCGTGATTCGTCTACCAAACTCTATGCGTAAGGTTTTTGACTAAGAGATTTTAACGCAATTCCTATGTAGAACGTTTATTTAAATTTGCCAATGAATTTTAAAATGTATAGATCTGTCAGATATTGAAAACAAATAATAATATAAGTGTCGTAAAATCATTACAATCGATTTAAGTTTTATTCAAATGTAGCCAATAACGTATCATACAAACTACATCCCTAAAACGTGTTATTAGGAAGCGGTGAGGAAAATTAAAACAACATTGTGAAGCTGCATTTAATAGTAAAATGTTTATGAAATTTCTTAACCTTTACTTTTACTTATCCATATAGTTTAATTTTGGTAATTAAAAAATATTTCAACCTCCATCTAATCTTCACTTTTCTTGGCAGCAAGACACTGGAAAGGTTATTTTCGTTATCTTGTGGTTGTATTTTGTGAGCACATTAACGCCACAAAAATTAATATGTGTAGATCAAAATCTGAATAGAGTGTGTTCAAACAAAAACTTATTGGAATTTTGAATAATAAATGTTTAAATAGCGGCTTTTTTAAACGTTTTTTGGTTCACATCTCGTTTGTAACTTGTGAAGCAGTAAATTAGATACAAATTTGTAGATTTTAATTCTGAATGTAATAATATCAACTCCACCTTTCTTCAATGACAAATAGCGACGCTGTATTCTAAAATGTAACTTCAAACACTGGCCTCCAAGAAAATGTGATATTTGTCTAGTAAGCTATTTTGAAAGTAAAACAAAATAAATTCTTTGGTTTTAATGCGTGTACCACATTTGAACCTAATATCTTATCTATTTTTATAGTTATGTTTTTTTCCAGTAAAAATAATAAAAATAGCCAATAGACAAAAATTAAGCGTTCTCGGACACATGTTTATACGAAAATGTTTCTTTATTTTTCCTATAGAATGAGCTTCCAAACGTTTTGCGTCTCATCCTGTAGAAAAGGTCAATAGCCAACCTTGACTGAATTGACAAATCTACGCCAAACGATTGTCCTACGTCAATTGACTTCATCAACACCATCCGTTGGCGTCTTACAACTGTAGGAAGTATATTTAATTTTAAACCCTACATCCATAATTGTAATGTTAATAGGCCATAGCAAACATAAACCATATTCGATTTTTAACGGAGATTTTTTTACATTTAGAACGATACAACAGAGGTTTCACCTGATCAGCTGTTATAAATATACTAGCTCATTTTGAGGTTATGTTTACATCATTTCTCAAAAACATGCGCATAACCTCAGAGCCAATTCTAAATAAATAAAAATGGATTCACTAAACATCAGACAATAATGGAAAGTTTGTTTACATTCACGTTAACAATGATGTGTTTCACCCAGTTATCATTTAATATGATATTCATATTAGTTACTTTGATTATTATACATGTGAAGTTGCAGTATGCATATCGCATCGGATACAGTTATGCATGAATGTCAAAACCTGACTACATGCACTGAAATACAACTCATATAATTTAATAATGAATATCAACATTAGTAAAACAGACTGTAATAAACAATATAGGGTTGTTAGTAAAGAACTAGCTATACGACTATGTTATCTATAGAAATAAAAATTAATTGGTGCGAAAACATTGGACGAACTTTCTCACCTAATCTTAATAAAAAGGAACTAAGTTTGAAAATGAAGAAAATGAAAATGAACTCTAACCACTGTTTTTGAAGAATATTTCCACCGGGTGTCCAATGAAGAGATCCCTATTTTAAAATTAATATGCCGGACATAATTAACCTCGAGTTTCATTTTTGTATGGTCAATCAAAAACAAAATGACGGAATAACAAAAACAAGATTAATCCTCTGGATAGAACCACTTCCTCCCACAATACAATGCAATTAAAATGTGCATTGTCGTCTGATTAATCTTGATCAGCTGTTGTTTTGTTAACTCACAACAATGAAACAATTTGGTAGTTGTGTTCAAACAGTTTATATGTGGATAACTAACCTCGAAGCAATCAAAACGTTGTTCTTGTGCTATTTCTTTTGAAAGCGAATATGAAGCGATAATGTGTTGTTAAACAATCTACCCAAATGTTAAGCTACCCTTCGTTAAAAAAATCAATTCATAAATGGAAAACTATGCTACTAGAAACTGGATCAGTTTCAAAGAAATACTGTAGATTTTCTAACACAGAAAATGAAGAGCTTGCATGTGCTACTTTACTGAAATCTCCAAACAGGCCTAATTCACTTAGACAAGTTTCATCCGCTACTGGGATACCAAAGTTGTCAGTTCAAAAGTGTTCCAAGAAAAACAAAATAAATTTGAAATCAAAAGTTTATTCTCACCCTATAGCAATAGATGATGAATTATTGAGGCTGATTGAAGAGGGATTACTGTTGATACTTCGGCAATTTTTCAGTAGCGCTTATGACTCTCTTTTGTATCATTGCTATCAGTTCATAGCTATTGATGGACATCAATTCGAATAAAGGTCAAATTTGGATTGTTGATAATGATATTTTTCTTTACTTTTCTTTACAAAGTTTTGGATATTTTCATGTTATCTACAAATCAACAATTTGTAATGGTTAAGTAAATAAAATCATTTTGTTATTCAGCCATTTTGTTTCGATTGATCATTAAAAAAAAATGAAACACGACGATACTTTTTTTTTACATATTTATGTAACATAACTGTATAGTGTCAAGTTTTTTAGTGTTCTGGTTTCTTAATTCAAAAATAGCTACAATATATTTAAATAGACATCTAAACTTACATTTCTTGTGTCATAAGCACGTCCTCCATATATCGTATTTGTTTAAAATTGATTCCTTAAAATTGACTGCTGTCAACGATTATTTTAGTTTTTTGACAATTATTTTTGAGTGGTAGTATTTTATACTTGTAGTTTTACACAGAGATTTGGGACATTAATGTTCACCTCACAAGAATTATCTTGGTAGAGTTTATTTTGAGAAATTACATCATTTTCAAAATGACTGATTTTTTGGATTTTTTTACCAATTTAATATTTAATACTTGTAATTTTTCAAACGGGTTCGATCATACGTAAATTATCAAAATTTTAATAATTCTGAAGAGGTAAAAGAGGTAAAACAATTCATAGGAAGGTCTAAAATGTAAAATAGTCAAATGTAATTTAAATGAGATATTAATTGATTTACCGTAATTTTTTAAAATTTTCAATTCTTGACTGTTTCAATGGTAGATACTTTATCACAATTTGTATTCTCTTAATGATTTTATAAATTATTTCAAAAGTTTATACACTGTATGACATAACACAAATTATATTTTTTAATTTTTTAAATACTTTTTTTTTATTTAGGAAATTTATAGTAAAAATATTGTGATTTTAATTGGTAGTATTAATGAGGAAGTAATATTGTTTATAAATACCGCTTCAGTCAGTTTATTCTAACTTTTAACAGTGTGAAATAATTAGATATCTCTTCTCCGTGTACTTGTGTAATAAATAAATTAAGTGATTGTAATTTTCTACTTTTACATTATACAACACATTTTATTAGTAACAACAATATGATACGAAGGTTTATATTTAAAAATATGTAACTTAATATCATTATAAACAATCAACTTGTCAGCAATTTGAGCAAAGCCTTATAATATTGTATTTTTATCGTGTATTTTTGTAATCTTTGAAACAATGATGGTTCAGATAGAATAAAACTCGAAAACAAGCTCTCACAAAATTTTAGTTATTGTTTAGTTATTGTAGTTCATGTATTATTGAGGATGGCGACTAAGTAGTTGAAACGCGTTTGATTAAGTAAACGTGATTTTTGTAAGATCTTGTGTTTATTTTATTCCATCTAATATTATCTCACAAGTCAAACTCAATATTTATTTACAATGATGGTGCATATTTTATTTGATCCTAAGTTTTATATTGTTAAATGTAATGTCAAAACAAAACTTATAAAATTAAAACTCATTTATACAAAACAAAGAAGAATTCAACCATAATATTCTGAGTTATAATTTTCCTTCTAATTGTACTTTTCATTTAAAAGTTTTACCATTTTTCGAAAGTATATACATATTGTAAACTAACCCTCTTTAAAAATGCTATTCCTAAACTATCTATGAAAAAAATCAAACTTTCTCACACTGTATAGTGCATTGTCAAAGTTCAAAATCTTTGTTTTCCTATTTAACCAAAAAGAATACTTTAAATGAACGAATGTTTGTTTATTCTGGAATGTTCGAAAATGATGTTACTGTTCAATATTGCGCACGTAAAATAATAATAATAATATACTTATTGTATTCTTATAATAGTCATGACTCTAGAATTTGTGTATTCATGTCATAAAACCACAGAAACTTATTTTTTCTAGATTAGTTTTATTAACTCAAACCAAACGTATTGTTTGATATTAAAAAAAAAAAAAAAAAAAAAATTATACAATTATAGGAAAACCTAATTGTCCTTAAAAATGTTCATTTTCTGTAAATCATCAATAAAATTAATTACCTTGTTAGGATAAAACGTAACGTTTAAAGTAATTTTATTTAACTTCATCAATATTCAAAATATACAGCTTACATTTTATACATATTTTATAAAATATATGTTTTGTAAATATGTTTACTTTAAAAATATAAATAAGGAAAGTACTTTGACTTGTTCAAATATTGATAACGCCTATTCTATTGTTTCGATCTTGTTATGGTCCTATTGACTACAAATTTTATATTTAAATTTAAATCATGAAAGGATCAGTTATTTTAGACTTAAATAACGTATGATTGGATGAAAATAACATGTCCTTCAATGCATTATCTGAAAAGAAAAAAAAAAAGTTTCGAATAACATACCATATTGTAGTTGAGTGTGCAAATAAATGGAAGGATTACATTTTGGTGAAAATCGCTCAAGGAGTGGAGGAATAAGAATAGACCCAACATTTATGGATATTGTAAATTATATTCAGTTTATTATGGAACTCACTATTTTGACGTGCTGAGTTCGAATTGGATAACAGTTTATAAGTGTACGAAAACGAGTTTTGTACATCATAAAAATATATAATAAAACCATAAATTTTAAATGCGTTATATTGGTAGATTTTTATGAAATTTAACGTCAGTTTTGAAATAGCTTTCTATCAATTTCACAACATTTTGTTTATAAATTTTGAGCAAACTTTACTAAACGTTCGTGAAGTATTTAATAATGTAATACCGACCTCTCACAAACGATGGTAGAGAACTTCCGAAACTTATAATTACAAAAAAAACCCACCAGAGAGCGGATGTAATTACTGAAATAGTATTCTTATTATGTACAATTTCACTATGAGTCTTATAAAATAATACAAGAATTTTGAGGTCATATCTATTTTAAGGTCCTCGCTGTTTTTGGAATTATGTATGTCTGTCTTCCGTGTGTTATTCTGTCGGTGTGTTGTTATATCCGTCGTCTGTGTGTTATTCACATGGTATGTAGTATGTGTGTTATTCTCTCGGTATGTAGTGTATGTGTTATTCTCTCGGCATGTAGTATGTGTGTTATTCTCTCGGTATGTAGTGTATGTGTTATTCTCTCGGTATGTAGTATGTGTGTTATTCTCTCGGTATGTAGTGTATGTGTTATTCTCTCGGTCTGTCGACTGTGTTATTCTCTCGGTCTGTCGTCTCTGTTATTCTCTCGGTCTGTCGTCTGTGTTATTTTCGCGGTCTGTTGTCTGTGTTATTATTTCGGTCTGCCGTTTGTGTGTTATCTGTCGGTCTACAGTATGTATGTTATTCTCTCTGTTTGTTGTCTGTGTGTTATTCTGTAGGTCTATTTGACTATATTGTGATGTGATGGAATATTTTAATTGTAACTTTTTACTATTTTTGAACCACTGTTTTTTTTTATTTCAAAATATTGATCAAATGTAGATTATGTTTACTGTCAATTTAATACTTTGAATTCACTTATACAGTTTTACATATCCTTACATTTGGTTAACATTTTCTGTGCCGAGTTTCAATTATTGATACGTTTATGATGGTTCACATATTATGTTTATAAACAACAACTATTAAGAGAGCATGGGGGAGATGGAGAACATTTATTTTTGCTTGAACTCTAAGATGATACATTTTGGCCTACTCGTATCAAAACCGTTAATATCAATTTTATAAAATCAAAATTTTGATCTTATTGTTGTCATTGAATTTTGAAATAGTTCAGTTCTATAATTGGATGTATGGAAAGGTATTTTTACGTTAGTAATTGTAAAGTCAAGTTCTTGCATTGTCAACCTTCTCAACATTTTAGTCATTCGTACATGAATTAGTTGGATGTTACACTGATAAAAATATAACTTTACCAAAACGTTTTAAATCGAGAAAAATGTAATATTATCAAAACGTAGGTGGACATTAAACATAAACATTGAGCTTGAATTGTGTACTTTATAGATAAAATGTAATACAAATTCTCGCAAATATATTTATTCATACGCGTTTCAACAATAAAGTTGCCATCTTCAGTGGTGCATGAGCTACAATAACTAAACTAGTACTGTGACAAACCACGTATTTATACACAACTAAAGAATGATTAGTCCTGAAAAAAAATAGCCTTAGAAAATTTTAAAAATTATTATCTTAGTAAAACGTTAAACTGAAAATATTCAAAATGCATATCGACGCTATTTTGAAAAAATATATAGTTTTTAGTAAAAATTAAATAGACGTTGAAATGAACACAAACGTTTTCTAGCAAAAACGTAAACGGAAATTTGTTTTATCACATAAAGATTAGGTGGACGTTAAAGACAAACAATATAATGATAGCAAAAATTAAATGTAAATGAAATTGTAATCACTTGATACAAAAGTTTTATCAAAACTGTATTTTTTTTTTTTTTTTAATTGTCTTAGCAAAAAGCAAGCTGACGTTAAACTAGAAAAGTATTCTTAGCAAAACGTGGATGTTAAACTGAAGAAATATGCTATTAACATAGGTAATACGTTTACAGAAAAATATAGCCTTTGCAAGATGTATGTGGACATTTAACTAAATAAATATAGTCTTAACAAAAGGTAGATGGGTATTATACTGAAAAAAAATATCAGAAAGTAAGTAGACATTATACTGTGTTAACAAAAAAGATATACACTTTGTTACAAAAGATAGTGTTAACAAAAAAAGAAATAGACGTTAAACTGAAATATATAATAAATTAATTAAAATACAACATACAATCAATATATTAGAAACTATAAAAACATTACATACTCGAAATGTATTGACAGCGTAACATTGCGAAATGAATGGCCTATTATTATAGTTCATTTTTACAATTATTTATATTATTACTTAAAAATATAACAGCTTATATTAATCCACATAATACTGACTATTTACTGTATATAATTCCAGGATACTTACTAAATTCAATTCCTCAAATCACTATTAAAATAGTCGACACACTTAAAGAACTACACAAAAACACTACTAAGAGAAACATAACCTAACAAACAACACACCAAAACACTAAAACTCTCACTGTGTTATAACTATATACAACGTACTAACGACATTAGTGTCAAACATCGACTGGTCGCTCGCAAGTCGCTACGACCCTTCTCCGTGTTAACCCCACTACTGGGCACACGTATTTTCCCTCCCACCCTCTCCTTTCCCTTTCCACCCTCTCCATCGATCGTACCTTCTCTCCGTCACTATTCCATGGAACTAAAATTATATGGATATTGTCGTATTTTTTTTTTTTTTACTATCTGTTGTAAAATTTGAGTTGAAATAATCTTTAAAATTATTGATATAATTCATTCAACGATTTTTCATGATTTGTTTACGAAACAAAAATATACATATTTTGGAATATTATCTAGTGATAACTCTACAATATATTAAATGATATGTAAACAGAGCATTTACTTTCTAACATACCTATTCATAAAACGAAATTTTTATATGCTACATTTCTAAACATATAGCTATACTAATTTTAAGTGAGAACAAACAATGTGTAATTTTCATTATTATTCTATTCTTGCTCGTGTATATCCTTTGAAAAATATTTAATAAATAATTTCGATTTTTCAACAAATAATATCATGCTTTAAATGCCAATTTTTTTTCCATATTTCTGAAACATAGGTAATTTTAAGTTTTCATTAGTTTAAGTGACTATGGCCTAAAAACATATAATGAAATAATTTAAAGTATATTGTTCACACTTTGGATTAGATAATTACAATATAATATAAATTATAATTGAAAAAATTAACTAAAATATTTCCCCTTATAGTGAATACGGGAGTAGCAATGTAACTGGATTTAAACATTTTTTTCATGTAGTCTTGTATTAGACCCTTTTCTTTTATCTTTCCTTTTCCTATAAGTCTCTCTTGATCAACTGTTGTTCTCTTCTGACTATGATGCTTTTAGATTATTCGAGGGCTAAGAGTCTTTATTTTGTTCTTTTCTTCCTTTTTTTTTAAGGCGTTGAAGACCTGAAGGTTTACCCTTTAAAGCAACAAGGTAAAAAAAAATCTCAAATTTAAAACAAGGGAATAACGATCAGCTGACTTTCCATTGCTCTAAATCAGTTTCGTGTTTGCACACCAGGAGCACTAATGTTGCTTTCCAATGCATTTGATTTTAATTAACAATAGAATTCTTAAAACAAATATCCAAATTTGACTGTTGTATTTACGTGTTTAAAAATTACTGCTGCAAATGTTTCTAACACACCAAAGCTCCAGATTTATCATTGAACCTACTACCAAAGAAATCTCGCGATACATATGAAGAGAAATATAGTATATTTTCTGAGTTGTGAGAGTTGAAAATGTTAAACCAAAACAAGTAAGAGATGAAGTTTTAATCGTTTATTTGTCTGATAAATCTAAAGACTTGAAACTATGTACTTTATGGAATAGGTTTTCGATGATAACCTATTTTATTTTAAGAGTTGTTTAAAATAATTCAAATTCTACCATAAACATCAATCTGAACTTTTAAAATGTAGATTTTTATTTTGTTTAACTCTGTAACTCATTTATGTTTGTTGAGATAATTTTGTTTGTAATCAAAGTTAAAATTGTTAATTAAAAGTTTATATTATGAAAAATGTACTAGTTTTTATTTTTTTCTAGGCCTATTGTGTGTTTTTTGCATCATGATGAAAAGTATCGTTCATAATTCGTACTTTTCCTGTTTCATCGAATTTCCGTGCTCGGTTTCGCGTCTCACGTAATACATGATGGCGCACCGGAAATAGTTAATTGTGCAACAAGTGAGCAAAGTGGCATTTTTTTAAACGAGAGAAAACTGTTGACGCACGAGGCTTGCCGAGTTTAAAAAAGACACTTTGCTCACGAATTGCACATTATACTTTGTCTACAGTTGTTATTTTGTGACAAATAAAAAACATACTTCAGCAGTAACACAATTTAATAAAACATTAATTTAATACAATAGTGTTCAAACAAACCATCAATTACAATTCGATCTTTAATAACAGCATTTTTCTTATTTTTCACTTTATTTTAAAATCTGAACTGTCCATATTTTAAAACTAACTACACAAAATATAGCAGTAGTGCTAAACAACACATCAACACTGAGTAGAAGTTCTCACGTCAAAACTGAGGTTATTCATGAATATTACAAATAACTTAGGTGTATTGTTGAGGAAACGGGATTGCAACTTCAAAACTCGGCAAACGAAAAAATACTCTCCGTGTACATACACTGTCAATCATCTTCATAAATAATTACTTCCTTTTTCAACTTTAAAACGTTGTTTTGTTGTTTATTTATGTTATTTTACATGTGAGAATTAATCTAACCTACATACGGGACATTTCCTGTATATTATAAATCAATTCAAATAAACTTAAACCTAAATTTCGTTTTGTTCGGTTGCCATTCGGAGTGAGCAAAGTAGTGGGCAAAGTGAAACTGTTGAGAAATAGTTTGTTTTGCAAATCTAATTTAAATGAACAAAATACCACTTTGTCAACAACTGTAGACAAAGGTAATTTTCAGTACTGGTAATGAAATATACTATTCTACAAACTAAATATTATTATACATACCGCATTTTAGTTTTTTTTTTTTTTTTTTTTTTTTCATTGAATACATGTATTTCGCTGTCGATAGCAGCAGTGCTACCAACATTTCAAATTACCAACGTCAAACGTTACATATTCATGTTATGTGCGTCTATATGCGTACATGTGTCAATATGTGTTTTTAATTTGTCTTGAAGACACAATGATATTGTCAACAACAGCTAAATGTGTTGACACGGAAAAACTAACAATGTAAAAGAACGCGGTAAGTGAAAAATACTTATTTATTTTATGGAGAAGCTTTTGAAGTTAAATAAACAATGCACAAAATTTCATTTCTTAAAACATATGCGCAGAACGTCTGCGCAAAAGTGGCTACTAAATCAAGAAATAAGGATGCATTCGACATTAATACGAACTTTGTTTAGTTTAGCGTTAAAACATACAGTTGGATATTTCTACAACAACTTTGTTCCACCCAGTTATTATTTAATATGATATTCAAATCTAGATACAATGATTATTATACATGTAAAGTTACAGTATGCATATCGCATCGCTGAATATCAAAACTTGATATTAAGTAACTTCCATCGAAATATGATTCATGTCATTTAATAGTGAACATCAACATTTCTGCAATAAAATTATTAAACTAACAGACTGTAATAAACAAAGTAGGATTGTTCAAGAACTGCTGGTACGACTATGTTTTCTATGGCAATGAAAATAAATTGTACAAACATTGCACAAACTTTCTCAAACCCATTTCCAAACCAAATAAAAAGGAACCAAATGTATTTGTTATTATCTCATTAATCTCCAGGCTTCTCTAAAGTTATGGAAACTGTACAAACTATTTTTACGTGTTTTGTTGACATTATTATTGTCTATTTTTAAAATGTTAACCTACTACTTAAGAACTATTTTGAGTGTTATTGACTAATACTTTTTGTTTGTGTCCTGACTTGAAACAATTTGAGTAATATCGTTAGACGTGAATTAAAAAAAAATTGTGTGTTTTGGAAAGTCTCGAAAATTTTCGAAAATATGTCCAAATGACAGATTTAATTAAAATATATCCACATAATACAATAGGTGATGTACAGGCATTATTTCAAAAACTATTTTGTACTCAGTGGACCCCAAAATGTGGACCTCGTGTTCCAAAAGTATGGGACCCAAGCTGTAACATTTAGACAACGGAAAGTAGAAATATGAAACTTGGGAATGTCTTTGGATAATTAGTAACTACTTTTTAAAACTTTCACCCCCCCCCCGGGTCTTTGGGGGGGTGTTTAAACAAAATGTTTAAATATAAACATAGGGCTTGTGACACATCTTTTTTGTCCCTAAACCACAAACATTTTGATACCAAGGAAAGTAAAGTACTACAACCTTATCCAAAATGGGGGCCGAATTTTTTTCCCAACGATACTTTACCCCTCTCGCAATTTTTTAACAATTTAAAATAGAAAGATGTAACTTTGGGATTGTCTTTAGATAATTGATAACTACTTTTACAAACTTTCAACTCCCCTCTTCCTCCTAGCGGTTCTATGGGGGGGGGGGGCATCTCAATTTTTTCAAATGTAAACATAGAAATAACACATCATTTTTTGTCCTTAAACCATAAACATTTTGATACCAAGGGATTCAACCCTATCCAAAATGACGGACGAAAACTTTTTTGTTCCTTAACACAACTTTCTTTATACTACGTATACGTAAGAAAATCAAATGGAGACCAAATCTAAAATTTAAATGAAACTACAGCTTATTTATAAATTTTGCTTATTTCATTATAGCCCAAAGTCGATTTTTTTTTTATTTGGTTATATTGACTTTTACCAAAGGCGGAAATTTAAAAACTAGAATAACTAAAGTGTATATGGTATACCTATCAATAAATGACAGCATATGTTTCCGATTATACCAAGCATAGTACGGATGTAACACACCACCCGTCTCAGTTGTAATGTTGGCATATAGTTCTAGCTAGAATTATGACTAAACAGTAAACTCATTAATTAGCATATCAACAATTTTGTGAAAATATTTCTGTTCAAATACGGTATCTCAAAATGATTATTCTTTTGGCACCACAGGGCATTATTTAAATATTAGTTTTCTTTTAATAACAGCAGGTTAAAACACAACTGAGATAAAATTTTATGTTCGCCATTTAGAAATCGTATTATATAACTGTAAATACCAAAAAAGGTTTTTTTTAAATATCTATAAATTGCTGTATTACTCAACTTACTAAGCTGATTTTTTTTTTAAATATGGAGCTCCTTAATTCTCAAATTTGGGTTTAAGGTAAGTATGAGAAACATTTTGAAAATCTGCTATATAATAATTCAAAACTTGTATGTATGTTAATTCTTATTTTGATATTTGAGTCTTTGCGTATTGTTAGGTATAACAATTATCAACTGTAATGAACTGGACTTGTGGAACTTTCAATAAATTAATTCAAAAACAATATTTTACATAAAAACCAGTTTAACGCTTAGTCAATAAAAACATCGTCTTGTATTTTTGATGGACAAATAAAGTGATTTTTTGTGGAGAATTGTGTTTTCATTCATTTGGAGTAAAATTGTAATGTTAAATTACCTTAAACCTAAATTGTCAGACATTTTGTCCCGACATTTTGAAACCATGACAGGTATTGAAAAAACTTTGTGATGCAATGTTTGTTTTAACGTCTTTAAGTCAATGTATCACTTGACTCATGTTTATATTTGAAAATGTTGAAAAAAAACTATCACTATCTCCTCCCACCTTCCAAAAATGCTCTTTTGAGTTACCGAACTTGAAGATAAATATTCTCTTATAATTTCAATGGATATACTGAAGTGTATTTATATCAAATGAAAACTTATTACAAGGGCAAGTTTTTGATAATATTTTTGCCTAACAACAATTCGACAATAGTGTTTTAATATTTAAGGTTTTTTCCGAAAACAATATTTTGTTTCTTTCAAACTAAATAAATACACTATCATTATTACTTTTTTTTAAAAATTAAAACTGTTTTATTTTACTCAAACTTTTATACGCTTTCAGACAATAATGCTAATGGTAGCAAGAAAATTGAGAAAATTTTTCGTCTATAAATTACAACATTTTAGAAAACTGTACAATAATCCTAATTCCAGGGAAACAAAAAAAAACAATTTTTCAAGAGTGAATTTATACTTTGTATACCGTGTAGGGCCTACTTTTATTCAAAAAATGTTTTGACACTAAGTGGCAACACCCTGTATATATGACATAAATATTTTAAATGCATATAACAGGAAAATAGAAATAAAAATTCAACACCCTGTATATATAACATAAATATTTTAAATGCAAATAACAGGAAAATAGAAATAAAAATTTAAAATATTTAAAAATTTTATTTAATTTAAAAAAAAATATCAAAAATATAAAAGTATCTATAAAAACTCTTTATTCAATGACTATTAACACTCTGAATAAATAATTCCACAAACTTTCACATTATTTTATATTTCTATTGGAAAATTTAACATTATCAGTATTTCATGATTTGCTTATTAGTTTTCACTCAGCAATATTTTAAATTTGCGTAAAACAATTAATTTCTAAATGATTATAGAAAATTAATTCATCATATCAATGAAAAACAATTACAACAGTGAAAACAATGAAAAATTAATTAAAGCTTGATTGCCCCTCGTAAATAAATAATAGACACAGGAATGTCATATTGTAGGCATTGTTGTACCGTAATATGAACTATTAGCGTGGATTAATAGAAAGCTATATGTAATTGTAAAATAATCTGTTTAATAAAGTTAGAGAGTTCTGATTGGACGATTACATTATAAAATAAATTACGTATATTATGTCAAATCTCCCTCACAAAGATTCAGACTATCGACACCCAGGACTATGAAATGTCCACTGATTCCACCTATAGAAGAAATTTGGTATCAATTTACTATCTCATATATATATATATATATATATATATATATATATATACATACATACATACTATAAAGTTGTGTAATGGGACAGAAAATTGATATTTGCAGTCTCCTAAATCAATAATTGTTTTTGGAATGATTGCCTGTTGTATTTTGTATCTGCAATGTTCTACAGCTAAAACTAGTGGACCGATTTTAATCAAATTTACTATGTTCTCCAGGAATTTTTACAGTTTTTTTTTCAAAACCATAAATTTATAAAGCTACTTTAGTTAAAAACACAATCACAATTTTTTTTAACGGCTTCACTTATCCAAACAAAACCTATCCTAAGATTCAAATACTAAATAACGCTATTGTGTATTTCACGAAGACTGGGTCGATGATAGATTATTATTATGCACACAAAGCCCGATTTCAAGATAATGGGAGGTAATAAGCTATTGTAGCTCTCTTATGACAGAAAAGAAGATACCACCTTTGTAAATGTAACCTTTACGATCGCTAGACTTTGAAAATAACATACTTTCAAAATCATGTTACTTTTAAATGCGAATGTGTTATAAAAACTTGGTGAAAAATTCTGTTTCATACATTTTTCTGCTAAATTTTTTATGCAACTAAATACGAGCATAACTTTTTTAATGTTCAGCCATTGAAAATTGAAAAAAATTATTATTATTTATACAGTTATTTTTCCAACTAATGTTATTATTATTTGGTAACTACAATCATAAATATACAAAATTTCGACAAAATTAGAATATGTTGGGCTTATTTTGGCTATATCTATAGACTTTTAAAAAAATTTGATACCTCTTCATCTCTAGAAAGAAAGAAACACAAAATTACGATTTCTCAAAATCGACTAACGATTTCTATGAATTATTGTTAAAGAACCAAAAATCAGGCTGTTATAAATTTTGTTATTTTTCAATTTAAATACACGGATTTCCTTCAAATTTTAATGAAATATGAAAATTAAAGACGAAATCAATGTGAAAAATAGCAAGTAAAAAAAATATTAAATTTCAGGATTGTTTAAGACACAAATAAACATTGACTGCTGGTTGTCCTAAAAGCTGGATTTATTACATGATATATTTACATGATTTATTATTGACTTTATATTGAAATTTTTCATGACTTCTTTTGGTGGGTTTTTATTTCGTTACATGCTGAGTGAGAAAGTTTTTTTCCAATCTTTTTGAATCATTTATATTACTAGTCTCAGATATATTTACTTTTATAAGCAGATTATAGCAGGGTTATTGGAAGTTGTAGACGGCGTAAGGTAGGCAATATGCATACACATGAATATCTAATAATGTAGTTTTAGGGATTCCAATCTCCCTGATGGAAACGCCGTCATCCCTTGCTGTTAAATTTCCATTAATCCTACCCTCAAGTGTTATTTAGCACTACTTTGGTATGTGAGAGAGTAAATGCTTCGGAGGTTTATTGTTAGATTTTATTAAAATTTCTTATATAGATTCTGTTTCACGAATCTTTGGAAACGTTTGTAAACTAATTTAGGTAAATGATAAAATTTCGATTACTGTAAAATAATCAACCCTTTGTAGCTCCGATAGATGTTTATCGATAGATTATTTTATGCAGCTTTTAATTCTGCTTCCAATTTGAGTTTTATACAATGAAATGTTGTAAAATTATTTCACAAACGTTTTTAATCACCACTATTATAATAACTAACCAACCTAATCCTGTAACGTGCTTCAAACACTCTCGTATGTATATGCAAAGGCATAGATGTACATATATGCGTTCATCCTTACAGTAGTGGACAAGAATACTAAGTTTATCCTCCTATTCCCGAAGATACATGCAACAGTCAACCAAATGACTAAATCTGTCATCTCCTATTTTGGTTTTCCTAAATTCTCATATCTGATAATGTTTCTACTTTATTGTCAGTTACTGTAATGGCACATATGTGCCTAAAGTACGGTATTTAAAACATTTTCACCACTCATTACCTGAACCTCTCCTGTAGCGCCCTCTAGGAAACGTATAATAAGAATCATTAACGCAATTCCTGAAATCCTGGAGTTTGGGAGATGTACCAACTCAGCGATGAAGCTAACATGTAAACACCAAATTGTAAAAAATCAAAATGGCGAGCGAAGTGAGTGAACACTGTTTAATATAAACACATCTAGGTCTTAGCTAATCTTAAGAAATTAGTGATATGCACAATTATAACCGTTTTAAACAAACTCACCCTACTGCCTATGACTAATTGAACTATCAATACAATTTAATATTTTTGTTACAGGATCCAAGAAACCAACGTTTTGAGATTACGCTTAGAGAATCTGTTTGCACTACTTTGTATGCTGTGGCTAGGTGAGTACCATGATGGCACTTATCAACTTGTTTTATTTCATTACTATAACATTCTATTTTTGCTTTCTTTTCCTTTTGTTTAGAAAGGAAGGAGAAAATTGCACAACATATTAAACGACTTCAAATATTTTGTTGACTTCTTTCAACGGTGTTACAAATTAACTTAGTTTGTCATATATATGATGACACCAAATCTCGCTGGAGTTTTTAACTATTTTCTTTTTGACAGTTATTTGTTACGTGTTTTCTCAAAATAAAGGTAATTTTGTAACCGTTAAAATTTGTAAAGAAATAGGATTGTTAGACTATCATTTCTTAAATAAAGACTTATAGTTTGTTATCAGTCATTTTCCATATCAATAATATAATAAACTCTACAAACGTTGCATTAACTATCTCACACAGTCATACATAAAAGCTAAGATTACCTAAATTGTATTAATTTTCATTACTGTTGAGACCGATGGTTCTTGGTGGAATTCCATGTTTAAAGAAATAAAAAATGTACAAAATAAAAAATTGTGTTTTATTATCTCTAAATTGTATTAGTCGTCATATTTTGAAATTATCATTTCGAGAGTGATCGATCACGAAGTGGTAACGTCACATGTTTATTAGAGCAGATCGTGAAAGTCGAAAAACGAGATATATCGAAATTAACGAAATTGACTACCCCCCCCCCCACACACACACAATAAGGCTACTTTCTGTACAACGTGATCATTGTGTTGTGGATAGTACTAGTATATCTTAAACTATAGATCGTATTAAAATCTCAGGAAAATTTTATTACTTTTTAATGGATTTAAAAATATGCCATCCAGACTTTTTAAATCTGTCATTTTCCAATATGGCAGCTATCTTTAAAATGTCTTGCGGAAACTCCAATATGGCAGCTATCTTTAAAACATCTTACCAAAACCGCCAGTTTATTTGGTGTTTTTAGATTTTACACAGAACATTGCTCAAAGTAATTAACCTCCGTAACTTATATTATTCATTTTTAATATTGAAAATACGCGGAGTGTTTGTATAGTTCATATTAATAATTGAGTTCATCCATCCTTAACTGTTGACAAATAATTTCGTCCTGGTTCACAGGTTAAGTATAAAAATATAATACTTGTACGAAAATGTGTTTTCTTCATCTAATTCATTTTAACAAATCACACATACATAACAATATCCTGGGAATACTGTCAATTAAACACGACATTTCGCGAACAAACCAAACACCTCGCGTAAATCTCTCGCAACGACTGTGGGCTCGGTTGAAAGTCATCCGTAGATTCACCTTTATAAAACAAAAAGTAATTATATATTTAAATATAATCTGAAGTTACTTTTATTGTGCAATAATGACGTCAGTCTAGGTTAGGTTTGAGTTTTGCCAAATATTTCTAAATCTTGATTTTTTTTCCCTTGCGATTTTGAACACGTGTTTCGATTGTTATCTTCAAATCTCACTGAAATTTGAACAAAATCAGTCGAGATTATTTTGATAAATTACATAGTTTATAACAAATGGCTGGGTTTAGGGGAGTTTTATAGTTAACACCCTATTTTTGAGATGTCACTCATGGACATGTCGTAGTTGTATGGTTTATGCTATGTTAGATCATATCCAATTCCAGGAAAGAAAAAAAGTAAATTTTTATTTTTTAAGATAATTATCCCCAAAGTTGGTGTTAAAATATTCACATACGACAAACTTTATTTGGAAAAACGTTTATTTTAAGAGAGAAAAAAATATTTAAGAGAAAAAAAGAAAAACCTCCAAGGCATCGCCTGTTTTGAGGTATGCTTATTATACATTCTTGAATAAAAACGGTTTTTCAAAACAGTACAAAATTAAATTTAAAAAAAGCGATTTATATAATTTTAATATACTCTTATATATGTACATATAAAAACTCCGCGTGCTAAATTCAAATTATTTATACAGATTATGACAATACATATAAAAATTTCAGTAGTACATAAATTAAATGTTGGAGCCATTTTCTTAATATTCCGACAGACATGGCAAACCTCCTATTAACTGGATTTTTGCTTTCATATTGCAACTGCATTTAAAAAACTAATTATACCACTCACACTCTCACATACATCCCGCACTTGAACGGTGGACAGCATCTTCACAAAATATATATAAGTACTGTGCACACAAAGCTAATAACACTCAGACTAACAATCCAAGAAATCTAAAACTAATTAAGATTGGATATATAATTCTTTCCTTTAGTCATTAAACTTAAACATCATCTGTTCTATATCCTCTATTGTGTATTTACTTATATACACAAAGGACCTCAAAACATTGGATTTTGTTTACCTGTAACATATTTTTTTCAAACATCATATCTTGTAAGAAGTACTTCAAAAAGCCGATTGAAATCCCGTTGTGTTAAAAAGACATTTTTATTTTACGACAGCTAAGCACTTTAGAGAAGTCATTTAGAAAAGCCATAACTTACAAATGATTATCAATTAGATCTCCGTAAAGCAATAAAAGGGAAAGTACGTGAAAAGACGTTGAAAGTAGAGTTTTTGAACGGTTCTGGAATCCATTGGAAAGAGGGTGGGAGGGGGCGATAGCAGCTTCGTATTTATTTACGATCTTGTAATGCAAAGGTAAATATTTGTTCCATACGTTACTGCGTTGTTTATCGTGTCATAAAACATTTTACCTCTTTTTATCTTAAAATAATGCGAGAATAAATAGAAAATTATCTTCATATTTGTATTACACAGTCGGCAACGTGAACACATGATTTATCCGGGCAAAAATCTATATTAATTTCGAACACGAAACGGAAATTAAAACTCGATGCTTATGATTATTGTAAAAATTAAGTGAAAAATAGACAACAAATCACAGTTTTTGGCTGTCAGATCTAAGTAAGTACTGGCATAGGAAACCTAGGAATCTACTGTTTTGTATGTAGAGTTGGGTTAGATCTCTTACTGTTGTCTTTCCTATCAAGTGTCCCTTGATGGACTCTTTTTATCTTCCACCCTGAGTATTAAAGTATGTTCTTCCTTTTCCTTATCCAGTATACGAAGTATATGGTTAAAATATCGACCTCAGATTTGTGATTGATTTTCAGAAGAACTCAGTTTTGTGATTGATTTTCAGAAGAATAAAGTTTTATGACTGATTTTCAGAGGACCTCAGTTTCGTGACTGATTTTCAGAAGACCCCAACTTTGTGATTGATTTTCAGAAGACCCCAACTTTGTGATTGATGTTCAGAAGATCCCAGCTTTGTGATTGATTTTCAGAAGATCCCAACTTTGTGATTGATTTTCAGAAGACCCCAACTTTGTGATTGATGTTCAGAAGATCCCAGCTTTGTGATTGATTTCCAGAAGATCCCAGCTTTGTGATTGATGTTCAGAAGACCCCAGCTTTGTGATTGATTTCATGAAGATCCCAGGTTTGTGATTGATTTCCAGAAGACCCCAACTTTGTGATTGATTTTAAGAAGAACTCAGTTTTATGACTGATTTTCAGAAGAACTCAGTTTTATGACTGATTTTCAGAAGACATCAGTTTTGTGATTGATTTTCAGAAGACCCCAGCTTTGTGATTGATTTCCAGAAGTCCCCAACTTTGTGATTGATTTTCAGAAGACCTCAGCTTTGTCATTGATTTTCAAAAGACCCCACCTTTGTGATTGATTTTCAGAAGACCCCACCTTTGTGATTGATTTTCAGAAGACCCCAGCTTTGTGATTGAATTCCAGAAGACCTCAGCTTTGTCATTGATTTTCAGAAGACCCCACCTTTGTGATTGATTTTCAGAAGACCCCACCTTTGTGATTGATTTTCAGAAGACCCCAGCTTTGTGATTGAATTCCAGAAGACCCCAGCTTTGTGATTGATTTTCAGAAGACCTCAGCTTTGTGTTTGATTTTCAGAAGACCTCAGCTTTGTGATTGATTTCCAGAAGATCCCAGCTTTGTGATTGATGTTCAGTAGACCCCAGCTTTGTGATTGATGTTCAGAAGACATCAGTTTTGTGATTGATTTTCAGAAGACCTCAGCTTTGTCATTGATTTTCAGAAGACCCCACCTTTGTGATTGATTTTCAGAAGACCCCAGCATTGTGATTGAATTCCAGAAGACCCCAGCTTTGTGATTGATTTTCATAAGACCTCAGCTTTGTGATTGATTTTCAGAAGACATCAGCTTTGTGATTGATTTCCAGAAGATCCCAGCTTTGTGATTGATGTTCAGAACACCTCAGTTTTACGACTGATTTTCAGAAGACGTCAGTTTTACGACTGATTTTCAGAAGACCTCAGTTATACGACTGATTTTCAGAAGACCTCAGTTTTACTGATTTTCAGAAGACTTCAGTTTTACGACTGATTTTCAGAAGACCTCAGTTTTACAGTTTTTCTGTATGCAAGTGAGACGTGGAAAGTTACAAGTTTAATTACGTCTCGGCTGCAAGTTTTCATCAATAGGTATCTTCGCCGTATCATGAACATTCATTGGCCTGAGATCATTACAAACGAGGATTTATGGAGAGAAACAGGTCAAAATCGAGTCAAACTGCAGATTCGAGAGAGGAAGTGGAGGTGGTTAGGACATACACTGAGGAAGCCAGACGGAACTATTGAGAAAGAGGCCCTAGATTGGAACCCGCAAGGTGTCAGAAGAAGAGGTCGACCCCGAGAAACCTGGAAGAGGACCGTTATTAAAGAAGGAAAAGAGGTTAATAAGACTTGGAGAGAAGTAAAGGCACTTGCCGGAGACAGGGACAGATGGAGAACTCTTCTGGACGCTCTATGCTCCAATAGGAGATAAAAGGAAATAAGTCAAGTAAGTCAGTTTTACAACTGATTTTCAGAAGACCTCAGTTTTGTGACTGATTTTCAGAAGACTTCAGTTTTACTGATTTTCAGAAGACCTCAGTTTTATGACTGATCTTCAGAAGACCTCAGTTTTACGACTGACTTTCTGAAGACCTCAGTTTTACGACTGATTTTCAGAAGACCTCAGTTTTGTGAAGACCTTAGTTTTGTGACTGATTTTCAGAAGACTTCAGTTTTACGACTGATTTTCAGAAGACCTCAGTTTTGTGACAGATTTTCAGAAGACCTCAGTTTTGTGACAGATTTTCAGAAGACCGAGACGTGTTGTCCGTCCGTCGTTGTTGTCTTCCACAAGGGACACAAAAATTAAGATAGGATCAGGAATTTAGAATAGGTAACTATGGTTGAATATCTATTGAAGTTCAGAAAAATAAAATTGTAAATGTTAAAAATTTCGGTCATTTTAAACAGTTTTTGTTCATATATCCAATGCTGCTTTACACACTAAATTGGATACAAATTTTCAGACTCTAATTCTTTATGTAATGTATCAATCTCATATGTCTACGATGAGTAAACCAATATTATCGTGTTTTAACATTCTTCCGTCACATTCAAACTAGTGTCTTGCTTATGTCCAATACATTTCAGTCCGTTTTATTCTTCTAGTGTGTCTAACTCGTTATTTTAGTGCCTAGTAGCTAGTTTTTAACTAACTTCAGAAACAAGTTAATTTGCTTAATGTTTAATGACAAAAAGTTAAATACTTTTGGCTCAAGAAATAACAACAAGACGAAAACATGACTTCGTTCTTGTAGCATTTTCTCCCATCTGGCTTCTAGTTGGATAATTTTGTAACGGAGTTATGCTTCCCCACCTTTTGTAGCATGTTTTAGGACTTTATAGACGATTAAATTTCTCAAAGATATCTTATTATAACCCTTCCGAGAGCAAGTTAAAATGTTAAAGTGCGACGTGGAGTGGGTGTAATACGGCATTTTTTGTTGTTATGAACATAATCGCTTAAGTGGTTTGTACGTGGGTCGCTGAAGCATTGAATACATCGTGAAGCATTATTAACTGCACGCCATTTCCGAATCACTAAAGTGTTAAAGTTTAATGCGAAGTAGTTTCTATAAATAATTAAGTTTTTATCTACTTTTTAACACGAACCATCTACGTATTTTAACCACTTTTAAAAACCCAGTAATAATTTTCAAATAAATACAATAGGATATAACGTTAAGTAGAACAAAAAGGTGCATAAAATTATTGTATTTATTTGTAAACTGTTCTGAGTCTTATAAGAAAAAATGGTTTGTGTAGCTCTCTTTTTAAATTTTACAGGTCGCCATTTTGGATTGGCTCAACGGAATTTATTTTCGCAATTCTTCTCAATTCAATTTAAATTATTAAGTGATGTATCACAAAACTCCCCCCACCCTCTCTTACTTATTTACTTCAGTTAACTGCTCCTCCTACAAGAAAGAGGTAAAAATATATTTAATGGTCCATAAATATTGTACAAACATTTACCCATTAAACAAAAATAAATAAATCAACTTCAGCAAACATGTCCCTCCCATAGTTGTAACACCATAGACTTTGAAATTAGATACTTAAAGAAGCGTCTAAACTTGTTGTTATTTATGCTGAAACATTTCGTCAGCATTTTTGGTTTGAATTAAAAACAATTTTTTATGGCAATGTCACAAAGTTTTCGGCCAATTATACCTGAATATAATTTTTTCTTACGGTTTTGCTCCTTTTTTTGAAAAATAAAACAGCTTAAATTATGAGCAATTACTTCTGAACAGGAGTGTACTTAAGGTGACTCTATGGTTGAGAGAATATGTAATAATACTCGTTTATTAGACTATCGTAGAAATGTGGATATTATTTGTGTCTCTTTCTGTAATTGTCGTCTAATGATACTACACAGAAAGCAGCTGTTTTCATAGTCTGTTTATAAAAGTGGACCTTTTTCTTTTCCTTGCACTAGATTTTGGGGAAGAAAAGAATAAAATTTGTATAACAACGGCGTTACAGAAAGTTTGAGCAATTTTTTTTTAATTTAGAAAACTATATTTATTTAATTTGTAACTAGAAAATCAATACACTGAAAATTATAAGCGTTTACTTCTGAACAGGAGTGTACTGAATTGCCTCGAGGGTTGAGAGAATATGTTTATGAGACTTGCTTATGAGACTATCGTAAAGATGTAATGATTGTTATTTGTCTCTTTCTGTAATTGTCTGAGGCTGCTCGAAACAGGTGGTTTTACCTCCTGAAATGACTTGTTTTTTAATTTAAAAATATTGATTTATCGTTAAGACTCATGTTAGTGTTTGCAAAATTAGTAACAGATTTGGATAATTTGGTATTTAAAATTGTATAAGTGTGTATATGTGAATATCCTGTGTATATATGAGAAATCCCTTTTAAGTCTCCACAGTACAGACCTTTTTTATTTTTTTAAAATTTTAATATTATTTTTACGATGTTTGTATAGATATTTCTTAAAGTGTCTACAACGATGAACTAATTTTGATGAAATTTAATAAGTGAACAAACTATAGCTGTATCTATAGATTTGTTCATTAGTTGTTGCTTAAATATTTTTTTGTATCTGCTTTTTTATTTTCTCGAAACCCAGTTACATGACTTTGATAATTATCTCCTCAAAGTTAGCCCTTTAGGGCCCAAATGAAACGTATTGTTTGCAGCCTCCCAGAAATTTTTATTCGGTTCTTATTGGTATAATTAAAAAAAAAACCCCCCCTCTTTGAATCTATTGTAGAATATCTTTTAATCAACTTTACTAATTTTAGTAAATATTATATGTGAATACTAATTAAGAAAAGGAATGCAACAAATTGTAATTCAGGAAGCATGTGGTTAACAAACAGCTGAATCTTCATCTCCATCATTAACAATTAATTTAATTTCAAACAAATACGATATACCTCAAGGATAGTTATTGATACAGAATTTTGAGACTAGAAAGAGGCGAATTTCTGGTACTAGCAAACAGAATAGACCTAATTTAGGAACGCTTTAAACTGAAAATTAACTATATGTCAGATATCTCAGGAACAACTAAAGATATACTACAATGTTTCGTTAAATTCTAAGATATACTTTTTCTAATTACCCACACGATATTTTTATGTTTGAATTTAAAATAAGATTACTATGATTTTTTTTTTAATGTTTCGTATTTTTTTAAATATTAGAAACATTGATTTTGTACACAAGCATCTTGTATACTTATATACGGAACTAGGTCTGCAAATAAATTGACATACAAATTTAGAGAAGAAGTCTTAAACGTTTTTGAAATATCTGACAAATAATCAGTAAATAGTTCAATTTTGGAAAATGGAACAAAATGTAACATAAATCAGACTAATCAAATTTTCATGTCTTCATCTTCTTGGCACAAGTCCCTCCCACTTGATTGTCTGATTTTGACAACAGCGAAAGTGTTTATTCAACAATATTTCCTCGAGAGTTTCAACTTTACGTCCTAAGTATGATTGGAGATGGTAAGTTTAAGATTTGAACCTACAACTCTTAACCCTTGATCTGCCCATGCTAATTGATTCACGTTTTTTTTCATCGGTTGAAATAATTTCAAAAATTCGCCAAAAATAGAAATTCTATCCCAATCATAAAGTGATCAATAGCTTTTTTTTAGGAAAAGGTCCAAATTAATCATATATGTAACTAAAAATTCGATTGGTGCAAAATTATAAAAGTTATAGGCTCAGGAAGCAAAAATTTCAAAAACGGAAAATGTTTTTTTCTAAATTCAGGCCTAAATAAATACTATAAAAATGTATAGGCCTGGTTATACAAAATACACAAAAGTTTCATAATTTAGTTGTGAATAGAAATATGTAAAAACATTTACCAATTTCAAAGTAGTTTTTATGAAATAGATTTTTTTATGTCCGTACTACACACCGGCACTAAAATTTAGCCTATTTTGAAACATCACTCTAAAATGTATCCTTTACCCAAAAATGAAATTTTATATACCAAATTGTAGAGAATAAATCATAGAATAGAACTGTAAACTTGAACATTTTATGTAACTTACCATTTTGTAATCAGAAATTACGAAACGAAATTTCGTTATGTATGTTATAAACTCACCTACCGACATAGCCTAACCAACCCCGACAACTTTTTACTCAAGCTAACCACTGTTTATTTATTGTGGGCCTTCCCTCCGCCATTACAATAGATACAAACGAACCAAACTGCACTGTGTCCTGGATGAGATTCAAACCCACTAACTCAGGTGCCACTTTTGATCAGAAACATGACGCCCTAAACTACTGAGCTACACAAAGACTTAATAATACCTCTAAATTTTCGTCTGCTTTCATACTGTTTGAATTATAATGGAGTACGTTTTCATATTAAATGTCACATATAGTTGTAAATAAGAGATTAATGATTGGTTCAATTTTAAAAATCGTTATAAAACACTTGTATGCTTGTTCGACTCCCCTTATAAGCACAATTGAAGAAATTTGTGCAATGTTGGTGCACATTTCCTTTTTTCTTTTTTCAATTCATCCTTCTATGTAGTACGTTACACAATTAAGTTTTCACTGGCGCCATTATTCCTTCCTCCTCTGTCGGTATTTCACAGATACTTCTGTAATCCTGTTCTTGTTTTTTTATTTATTTTCAGACACTTTACCTCTTCTACCTTCTTTCTGTACCATTATTTATCTTCAATTTCTAGTTCTGTAATTCCTATTTTTCCAAGTCTTTGGGTACCTCTCTAATCCCCGTTATCTGGATATTTTTATTTTCTTGGTACAGAAGGAATTTCTTTGGTATCCAGCCCATCATTAGAAATCAATAGAAAGTCAGTCTTTGCTTGGACACTATCGTTGATTTTTTTTTCAAATTTCTCTTAGAGTTCCTGATTTGTGAACACCAAAAATGTTTCTTTAGTCATATGATTTTACGCAGGACTTTTCCTTCTTTCTTTTTTCCATCTCGCTTTGGCCTGTTCTCGATATATTATTTTTTTCTCTATATATATTTTTTTTATATAAAAGGAATCCAATGCGTTTAACAGTGAAAGTTACTTGAAATTGTTTAACTAGAAGTATGCAACTGTAAAACAAACGAGTAACAAAGTTTTCTTAGGTAAACCCAAAAACATTACCGGAAAGTTTTAAGTTTGCCGCGTTGTAACCATAACCACAAAAATGAAGTTTTGAATACTTTGAAAATGTTATTCGTTTACATTGCTTTATTTCAAATTTAGAGTTTTCGAAATATAAACTTTAAAAATGCTCTAATTCAAAATAAACTGTGCAAAAACGTTACGTTAGCATTGTCACGCAAATATATACAAAACCAAATGCGAAACAAATTAATTAACTAATTTAACTTTACATTTTATGGAACGTCTGCTAATCATTTTATTTACTTAAGATACCTTAATAACAGTTGTCCACTTCTCTCATCACTATTTATACGTAAACTAAATTCAACCATTCTATTTGAATTTGTATTCATGTGATACATAATTCATATAGTTCGATGAGACGGCAAAAATTACATCGTAAATGTTTTGAACAATCCTAATTAAAATGACGATATTTTACGTGTAGCTAAAACAAAATTGCATTTTCCCAATCTTAACACTATTGTGTGTCTACGATATTTTATTAATAGAATATAACGATTGCTATAATTGTATATACAAATTGTCTAATGTTTATGAAACCTGAAACATTTTAGAATAAAGCTTCCAAAAATAAAATTAAAGTAAATTGTTAAATCAAAAGTGTACCCAAATAAAACAAAAGTATTTAACCAGTTGTTGAAAAAAAAACTATAAGCGGTTGATGAGTAAAATCAGTTGTTGAGGACAAACACAGACATTTATAAGAGAGAAAAAGTGATAATCATCACATCTCTACAACGCCCCTCCCCGCCCCTCTGTCTAGTCTCATCAGAGAATGTTATCTCCTAACTACGATCACAACACTCCAGCCACTTCAAGTACACTCCGATTCAAAAGTTAACCTAACGTCTACACAATCTTTAGGATATTAATTTCAATTAGATAACAAAAAACAACAAAGAGTGTAGTTTAAAATGTAGTTGCTAATATTTTCCAGTACAGTTTGTTATTTAACGAACAAGTTAGTGAAAAATCAGGGTTTAAATTAACGTTAAATAAATTATATATATATATATATATATATATATATATATATATATATATAATCTCAGATAGAACAAAAACTCGAACACAAGATATCACAAAAATTATGTTTACTTAATCAAATCGTTTCAACGACAAAGTCGACATCCTCAGTGATATAACTAATATACTAATAATTAAACTATAACTAATTTGGAAATTTTTTCGTTGAAAGGCGTTTGATTAAGTAAACATAATTTTTGTGAGATCTTGTGTTAGAGTTTTTATTCTATCTAATATTATCTCACAAGTCAAACTCAATATTTATTTATATTTTTATTAATAAGCTCGTTTTTTCCCCTTATCAATTTTTCTTTTATATATTTCTTATTTTTGAACAATGAAACATATTAACTTCTTGTAAGTTTAAAATTAAAAATACTTAAAAATATTAAAATAGAAAAACTGAACTACACACGGAAAGGCATTAGTGAAAACATGAAGGTAACTGAAAAACTGTGCAAGCAAACAGAACCTTCTGCGATTTTTAAATTTTTTTTATGGCTTTATATCTCGTACTAATTGCTTTCCAGCAACAGAGAGATATTTGCTACGTTATTCAAAACATTTTCGTTATTTTTTTTTAGACTGTAGTCGGGCTATACAAATAGTAAAAGTTTTCAAAAATATCGTCTGTTTGAATGTTTTATCACAACAAACATACTCAAATACTTTTCGAATGGTTATAATACAGTAATGTGAAATTAACCTTACAAATAGTGGAAATTATAGTGTTCTGGGTAAATGAGTACAAAAAGGAAACATGCCGAGTAGTTATAGGAATCAATTCGCCTCAGAAAGAGAGAGAGAGAGAGAGAGAGAGAGAGAGAGAAGAGAGAGAGAGAGAGAGAGAGAGAGAGAGAGAGAGAGAGAGAGAGAGAGAGAGAGAGAGAGAGAGAGAGAGAGAGAGAGAGAGAGAGAGAGAGAGAGAGAGAGAGAGAGAGAGAAATTAGTAAATAAAAGTTAAGCACAGTTCAGATTGTTCTGTAGTTAAAAGTTAAAAAAATAGATAACTGTAGTTAAAATTAAGATCTCTACATTTCTTAACTTAATAAATTGTTCAGATATTGTTCGGTAGGCAGGTCGACCTAGATGTTTATGATTTGTTCTACATTAGGTAAAGAAAGACTTACAACTGCAACCACATTAGTTTAGACTGTTTACATGTCTTTGTGTCATTCAGTAGAACAAAATCCGTTCAATTATCTGCTGGGAAACTCTGTATACATATTATACAGATATTCCTCGGTAAATCAGGACAATCTAATCTAAACGAGTTCCTGCTGGGACATCCTGTAAGTAGGTATAACATCGTATTATCGACATTGGACAATAGCCAGAACCACCTACATGTTTATAAATAATATGTTCTACATTAAGTGAGTAAAAACGTACTCTTGCAGCCGTATAATTTTAACTAGTTCACATAGCTTTGTGTCAAACAATACATAAAACTTATACAAAGTACCTTGTATAAATTTTAGATTTAAGTTATTCGAGGAAAGATTTAAACTTCAGCAATATGAGTTAGGTTTTATTCATATGTCTTTGTATCAATCAATACAAAAAACCTATTCAAGTTCCTTCTGTAACACCTGTATGTAGGTTTGGTTTTATACAGATATTGGCAGAAGGCAAGACAACCTAGACGATTATTGATTTGTTTTATATTAGGTAAGGAAACGCTAAACACTCTATAAAATGAATTAGGATTATTCGTATGTCTTTTGTATCAATCAATATCAAAACAAATATTCAAGTACCTTCTGTAACACCCTGTATGTAAGTTTGGTAGTATACAGATATTAGGTAGTAGGCAGGATGACCTAGATTTTTATTGATTTGTTATACATTAGGTAAGGAAAGACTTAGAACTGCAGTAACTTCAGTAAACTTTGTTTACATATTTTGTGTCAGTTAGAACAAAACCTATACAAGTTTCTGCTGAGACATCCTGTATAGATTGGGAAATATATAGACTTTTGTCAATAGGCAGGACGACCTATATATTTATTGATTTGTTTTACATTAGGTAAGGAAAGACTTAAAACTGCAGTAACTTGAGTAAACTTTGTTTACATATTTTGTGTCAGTTAGAACAAAACCTATACAAGTTCTGCTTAGACATCCTGTATAGATTGGGAAATATATAGACTTTTATCAGTAGGCAGAACGACCTATATATTTATTGATTTGTTTTACATTAAGCAAGGAAAGACTTTGAACTGCAGTAACTTGAGTAAACTTTGTTTACATATTTTGTGTCAGTTAGAACAAAACCTATACAAGTTTCTGCTTAGACATCCTGTATAGATTGGGAAATATATAGACTTTTATCAGTAGGCAGGACGACCTATATATTTATTGATTTGTTCTACATTAGGCAAGGAAAAGCTTTGAACTGCAGTAACTTGAGTAAACTTTGTTTACATATTTTGTGTCAGTTAGAACAAAACCTATACAAGTTTCTGCTTAGACATCCTGTATAGATTGGGAAATATATAGACTTTTATCAGTAGGCAGGACGACCTATATATTTATTGATTTGTTCTACATTAGGCAAGGAAAAGCTTAGAACTGCAGTTACTTGAGTAAAGTTTGTTTATGTATTTTGTGTCAGTTAGAACAAAACCTATACAAGTTTCTGCTGAGACATCCTGTATATAGATTGGGAAATATATAGACTTTTATCAGTAGGCAGGACGACCTATATATTTATTGATTTGTTCTACATTAGGTAAGGAAAGACTTTGAACTGCAGTAACTTAAGTAAAGTTTTTTTACATATTTTGTGTCAGTTAGAACAAAACCTATACAAGTTTCTGCTGAGACATCCTGTATATAGATTGGGAAATATATAGACTATTATCAGTAGGCAGGACGACCTATATATTTATTGATTTGTTCTACATTAGGTAAGGAAAGACTTAGAACTGCAGTAACTTGAGTAAACTTTGTTTACATATTTTGTGTCAGTTAGAACAAAACCTATACAAGTTTCTGCTTAGACATCCTGTATAGATTGGGAAATATATAGACTTTTATCAGTAGGCAGGACGACCTATATATTTATTGATTTGTTCTACATTAGGCAAGGAAAAGCTTTGAACTGCAGTAACTTGAGTAAACTTTGTTTACATATTTTGTGTCAGTTAGAACAAAACCTATACAAGTTTCTGTTGAGACATCCTGTATATAGATTGGGAAATATATATACTTTTATCAGTAGGCAGGACGACCTATATATTTATTGATTTGTTCTACATTAGGTAAGGAAAGACTTTGAAGTGCAGTAACTTGAGTAAACTTTGTTTACATATTTTGTGTCAGTTAGAACAAAACCTATACAAGTTTCTGCTTAGACATCCCGTATATAGGTTAGGAAATATATATACTTTTATCAGTAGGCAGGACGACCTATATATTTATTGATTTGTTCTACATTAGGTAAGGAAAGGCTTACAACTGGAGCAACCTGAGTAAAGTTTTTCACGTGTATTATTTTAGTTAATATAACAAAACCTATACAAGTTACTGTTGTAACACTCTGCTTGTATGATACAGACATTGGGTAATAAGTTGGACGACTTATACGTTTATTGATTTGTTCTACATTAGGTAAGGAAAGACTTACAACAACTGGAGCAACATGAGTAAAGTTTTTCACGTGTGTTATTTTAGTTAATATAACAAAACCTATACAAGTTACTGGCGTAACACACTGTTTTTATGATACAGACATTGGGTAATAGGTTGGACGACTTAGATGTTTATTGATTTGTTCTACATTAGGTAAGGAAAGACTTACAACTGCAGCGACATAGTTAAGCTTGTTCACACCTCTCTTTGTTGAGTCGTTATACTAGAACAAAAGTATGAAGTTCCAGGACTATGTTAATGACGATATAGTATAGTCATGGTTTTGGATAGTAAGTTCCTCCCTTGAGAAACACAGAGAGAGAGAGAGAGAGAGAGAGAGAGAGAGAGAGAGAGAGAGAGAGAGAGAGAGAGAGAGAGAGAGAGAGAGAGAGAGAGAGAGAGAGAGAGAGAGAGAGAGAGAGAGAGAGAGAGAGAGAGAGAGAGAGAGAGAGAGAGAGAGAGAGAGAGAGAGAGAGAGAGAGAGAGAGAGAGGGAGGGAGGGAGGGAGGGAGGGAGGGAGGGAGGGAGGGAGGGAGGGAGGGAGAGAGAGAGAGAGAGAGAGAGAGAGAGAGAGAGAGAGAGAGAGAGAGAGAGAGAGAATGATGTGATAGAGCAATAAAAAATATCTAGATGCGGTTATAACGTGTGGACCGATTTTAATCAAACTTCTTGGAATTTGAACACATTTTAGGCTTCATCTCAGGATGTTTTTTCCTTTTGTTTTTTGATAACTCATAATTCGGAGCTAACTGTAAATTAAGATGTGTTTATGGCCAAACTCGTAAAAATAATTTACAAAGTTGGCATCCATGTTTCATTTTCTTCATTTTCACTTTTTGATGGACAACTGTATTACTACTTATAATTTGTTTGTTTTACTATTATAATCGTTTTCATTTTTGTGTGAATAGTTTTGACAATATAACGGTTTGTACACTGAGAAAATATTGTTCGTTTTCTACATCCAAGTAAAGAAGTCAAAGTTTTACGGAAGGTTTTAAAATAATAAAGTTTTGCATATTGAAACTGCACATTTTACATAAATGTTAATAATGATTTACAGTTATTGTAATTAAATGAGGTTAAAATTTAAAAATAGAATTTTCATCATCTCCTTCCGTTCTTCCTCCTTCAGCTTTTTATGCTTTGTCAGTTTTTTTGGGTTATTTCCTCCTTCTAAAATAGGATCAATTTTATTTATATTATTTGATGTGGTTGGTCGTCCATATTTGTTTTCAGTTGGAACATTTTTCGCTTTTGTCATTACTCTCTCAGACTTTGATAAGATTTTCAAGGTCACTTATTTAGGCGTTTATACATTTACAATATGTGCTTTCACCGAGTAATATTTTCCATCTTTAGAATCTTAAAGACTATTGTTACTTTTGTTCTTCTATCTTTGAATTAATCTAATACTTTTAACTTGTAGTCTCCACTAGACCCTTGTGGGTCAAATTTCGCTTAGTATGAAGGATGATCCAAAAGAGACTAGGTTAGAAATAATGCAAGTTCTGACTTGACTAATCTGTCAATTCTCTTGTTTAATCTTCTATACAAATATAAATATACAATTTCGATACAATAATATTCACATATATACTGAAATTTTACATGAATTGGTTATGAAACTAAAATTTTAATATTTTCTATTTAATTTCACAAAATTTACATTTACTAACAAATTATAATCTTCTAATATGAAAGGAATGATCCTCCCAACAGTGACGCCTTCTACCCTAATCTGATTACAAATTCAAACTTCGATAAAAAATAATCTACTCTAAAGTATCCATACACTTAATTATATTTTATAAGTTAATGTGATATCGGAGTTTCCTTGACACTCTTTTATTCTGTTCCTCAATCATTTAATTTGAGTTACAACTTAATCTTGAGGTTTTCAACATGATAATTTTCACTTTCTTTATCAAAAATACTCAACATAATCGGGAATCATTCACATTTAATCACGTTTACCATCCAATATGTTATTAATTCCTAACATTTTGAAAATATAAACTCTTAAAAATTGTCTTGAAAAGATGTACAAACATGAAATATCATACTCTATCTTGTGGCTAAAACATTTTAAATTTACAATATTATATTTATACAATTATTTCTTCTTAATTTTTTTTATTTTAATTTTAACGTTATATTTCTTGTATTAAAGTTATCGTTTTAAATAGTTGTGTTCAGTAAAACTTATTACAATAGTTAGTAATATTCCCGTAGATGGAATTATCATCTAACCTCGATAGTGATAGTGTATTGTTTATGAAATAAAGAAACAACAATCAATTTATTGTTATCAAATATCTTGTACTTTCAGAATAACATGAATTGGACCGGAAATTTTTAAACAATTTCTTAAATAATCAAATTAAGAGAGTATATTCAATTTCTAATGTTTCTCATTGTCGGATGGCTATAACAAAATGGTTAACCTAATTGTTGAAAATAAACTTAACTGCAATCTATCTGTTAAACGTGGTACTATCTTCCTCGATGGCCACGATCATTGCGATAGAGTTAACACAGTGTAGTATTCTTTATCGTAAAAATTATGTTTGACAATCATGAAGGTGCGTAGAGTGTTGCGTATTTTAAAAATATCGAAAATCCTTACTTGTTTTGTTGTACGTAAAATATATACTTATATATATATATATATATATATATATATATATATATATATACTTATAGGACGGTATTATGATTCATCTTCGTTTGGGGGGGGAGGCAAGTTATTACAGTCTACATATTAAAATATATATAGATTGTTTTGAATATATTGAAATTTTAGTTTTGGTATTATACCATGGGATTAATAATATAATTTAGAGTTATATATATATATATATATATATATATATATATATATTAATTTCTAGAGATATGATTAAAACCAATGCACCAATAATAATCATATTTGATACAAACATGTTGATACAAACTACAACTCACTGCAGATATATCGTAAATCATGTTTTTTAGAGTTAGACATTCCCCAAATTGGTTATTTCCACACTCAATGTTGATTTTTTTTACCAATAAACATTCTATGCACTATATAATAAGGAAAACTAAAACCGAGAAAGTTACTGCCAAATATTTATTCGGGGTGTCGACAATAAAACGTTATTTACAAAAATAGACCATATCAGGTGTAAGATGCAATATAGATACATGTCTGTATTGCTGACGTAGTATAAAATGCAAGGGGTTATTTGACTCTGTATCCATCAACAGTTCTATTTGTGTAATCTTAGAATATTATCATTTACGCATCCTCGTTTTTTTTTAATAATTTTTATTTTTAACTTTTTTAGAACCTAGTCTATGTTTACTTTTTTTCAAATGAATAAGTATTTAAAAATTGTTAATATTTGTGTTTCTGAATTTTCTTAACGATTTGTAAAAAATAAACAAAGCAGAAATGTTTTGTAAATTTTTGACACACCAATATAAAAACAATCCTTAATCAAACAAAAAGCAGTTGTTATAACTTCCTTAAAAAATACAATTCGGAAATCATCAGTAAAAAAATAATAATTACATCTCAGTAGATTCAATTTTTAAAGGCGAAATTCACACAAAGGAAAACGAAGAATGTATAATCAGGCAAACTCATAAGATGCAAATCTCACAATAGACTGAAATGATAGTGTTAATATTTGGTGAATAATTGTGAAAAGGACGTAAACTTTTCCCAACCCAAATATATAAGGTAATTTAAAAATAACAATATGATAATTGTGGAATTTTATTTTATTTTCTTCCGGTTTAAACAAATCGCATTAAAAATATTATTATTATTTCGCGCTTCGCGTCAAATTGTTTTGAATTTTAAACTTTGAGATTTCACCGAAATTTTGACGGATTTATTTTGATTTGATAATCGACCATCTATCACGAGCTCTTTGAAATCCTAAATGAGGGATCCGATATAAAAAATTAGAGGAACAACAAAAGAATTCAACACTGGGCGAACACTAAAGAGGCTGTATTGTTGTTCATGCGTCAGCAGAGAAATCAAAGACAATGGATTCTGCTTCAATTTTAAGTTTGTAAATGTTACAGTTAAAGATCCGTCTCTAAGCAGGATTTTTAGTCGAACAATTAGTAGTGCTTATTGGGTACTGTCCTGTACGGTACCATCTAGGAACAAGTTGATGGGTGACCACTTTATCCAGCCCTCAATAAAAACAGATCCTCTAAATTCGATATTCAAAACTCGGTTATTTGTTGGGACTTGTAGTGACTGTCTATGGATTGTTTTCTTATATTATTTCCTAAGAGATAGAAATAAAAGCCCTAGATGTAAGTCCTGCGGTACGCAAAACAATAGCTTTATGGGCGTAAGATGTCCATGGATTACTAAACAGCTGAATTGACTCATTATTGTTATTAAATTATTTTCTTAATTACAACAAAACTAACCTAGTTCAATTGGTATTGTTGTTGTTATAATAATAAATATAACAATTGGGAACTATCGTAACCGTTAGTTGGCTTCTATTTAAATCACGTCATATTATTTGACAGACAGACAATCAATGTAAGGATTCGTATTTTATTAATTAAATGTAATACTCTAAACGTGAAAAAAAAAATTAACTTCGCTTTAAAAACACATAAAATATTTTTTTCTAAGTTTTGTAGTTTTTTTAGTATTTTTAGCGAGGTTTGTAGAGTGTCAGGGTATTACATATACAGGGTGACTTTAAACTATGCTACAACTTTGACAATCTAAAGAAAACTATTTCGGATACGTACAGAATCGATTTTTGGGTTATTTTGTTGAAAAACAAATCAAGTCTGATTCATTTAAGGTCGAAATTCCTTCATTTTACAACTTAGTAGCGCAAGCCTGATTTTACGAGTTGTGGAGACAGGGCCGGGTTTCAGAATAGGCGCGGTATGTAGGGCCGGGCCTATGGGCGCAAGCTCCCAGGGGGCACCCTACCGAGAGAAAAAAATATCTAGAAATAAAAATAAATATTCATAACTTAACATATTTTTTGAATTGATTACAAAAAAATCAGTCTGATTTTGAAATTCATTCGAACAAATAATTGTTGGTAAAGTTTAACTATTTAATTTTTTAATAAAGGTTTTTGGGGAAGTAACTTTAACCAGACTAGGGGGCGGGGAAAATATTGGGCCTAGGGGCGCTAGAATGCTAAATCCGGCCCTGTGTGGAGAGTAGCTGAATGTTTTTGTTTCATGAAACGCAACCCGTGGTAACATTCTCTGGGTCATTAGATTTTACTTTTTGTATCAGAATATTGATTTATAAGCCATGAGAAATCAACAAGTCCAGTGTGTTTCTATTTTATTCCTTTGTGTTTATAACACGATAACGACTCGACAATAAAAAGGCAAAAAGAACATAAAATAAAACCAATAGTCCTACTTTAATCAATACAGTTATCTAAGATAACAGCGCTTTCAAATCTTAGTAACCTTCAAACTGACAGTAATATTTATTAATTTTGGGTAATTCTTTGCAATTACTTGTCAACCCCAAACTTTTTCATATTTTACTACGGTCATAAGGATGTTCTCAGAAAGCAAGAAATATATAATTCAAGGCCCGCAAGGCCATCGTACAGAGCGATAAGAAGGTTCAAAGTCCACGCGATAACAGTGGCTTGCGGGAGACGCGCGGAAGGCCAGTTGTGACAGTACCGTTATATAATTATATATAATGACAGGTTTGGCCAGGTAGCTATATATATGACTTTGAACCTTCTTATCGCTCGGCAACCTGTACGATGGCCTTGCGGGCCTTGAACTATATGTTTCTTGCTTTCTGAGAACATCCTTATAACCGTAGTAAAATATGAAAAAGTTTGGGGTTGACCAAGTAATTGCACAGAATTACCTAATTTTGTTTTTAAAAAATCCTTATTTACATTATTATATATTTGCTTAGTCGAAGTTTATCTTTTCAAAATATAAGGATATCTTCTATAAGGAAAATTGTATTTTCCCGAAAATGAGCTGAAACGAATTTGAACCAATTTGGCTTATGTGAACGCACAATCACCAGGTTATAAAAGATATAATTTCCAAAAATTAGCACTACCCCGTAACTCAAAATGGAGGTAAACTTGTATTGATGAAGTATTTATGACACGATCGAAGCAAGTCCTGTTTAAATCATTTTCAAAGTTGGTTTTCTATTATTTTGTATTATTTTTTATTAACATCTATAGAAGCGACAATTTTGGTAACCAGTTTTGGTTGGGTTTTTAATTTATTTTCCGGAGAGACTTGATGTAAACCTAGTTCAATGTTTTTTCAATTGTTTATTTTCTTTTGTTATAAATTCGATGATGCAAGAATTGTGTAAACTGAGTTGAGAAAGAACTAAAAGAAACTTATCTTTTTATTTTTTTATATTTTTAATTTCATTGTGTGTTGTTGCCATACATGGAGTATAGATAAGACAAACTTTGTTACAAGAAGACGAAACAAGATGATTTATTATAAACGATAACTTTTTTTAATGTAATTGGTACTACTGTAGTTTCTATAAGAAAGTTCAAAGTTCCGTTGAAAATTTGATCGAAATCGAAAGAACTGATTTTGAAAAATTATGTTTCTTATAAAGACGATTGTATTTTAGAAAAAAAATTTGTCAAAATCGTTAGTACCGTGTTTGAAAAATCGAAATATTTAGTTTATTCTAAAATTGTTGAGTTACAAAACACGAGCTCTTCGTAATATGAACACAAAATCATGCATTTTTGAAATTATTTCATGGACGATTTTACGATATATCTGATTAATTTATTAAAGCTGATTTTGAGAATTTTATATTTTGGTCATTTACCTTTTAAATTATCATAAAAATGTTGCTTTTTTAAATAACGCACAATCAGAAAAGATTTCTGAAATGATAAAAATCTGTCTAGCATATTTTGGGAAATTGTATTCTCCAACAATTCTATTACTTATTTATTTTTAAAGGAAAATTTGATAAATAATATTGGTAGGTGGTTGAACCGTGTTTGAGAAACTCTTTAGTTCGGTTCTTACTGCAGTTATCCAATTTAAAAACTTGTATAAAAATCAGACGAACTTGTTTTGACATTTTTTTTGAATTGAAAGATAGATTTTTTTTAACAAAGTTTCATAAAAATCGTAAAGCCAATTTTGAGAAAATCAAAATTATGTGTTTACACCAATTATTCAACATTTTACAGTTAATAAAAACAAAATTACAAAAACCTCTGTCTAAAATTCTAGAGAAATGTGACCAAAAGGGCTAGACCTTGCCATAGAAACTTCTATTAAGGTTTTTTTTTTTTTTTTTTAATACGCAGAGAGGGAAAAAAGGAAAAAAAAAATCAGTTATAAATGTTGGGCGTAGTTACAGGTTTAAACATGCATTCTTCCAAATTGTCATATTCTCCAGTGTGTGTGTGTGTGTGTGCAGAATGTTGGAATGTGTAGAAAAAAATTACGTTTCAACATATTAAGTTGAGATGGTTTCAACATATTGCATACGTTAAACAAAAACATAGACAATTTGTATTATCCTTTAAGGAAAAAAAGAGAGATTTTCAAATAAAGTAAACAATTTTGCATAATGAACAGTTTATTTTTTAAAGAGAACGTTTCGTAATTGAAGTATCATCCTCAGTATACAAACGTTGTTAATTTTTTTTTGAAGTCTTGTGATATCCCTCTATCAGGTATCTTTGGACCTACTGCGGACCTCAGCGAACGATATTAGAGCTGGAGATTGTATAGTGTTTATTAAGGGATGATTGTCAATAGATTTTTTGCCTTTTAAAAAACAACGAAAAAATAAATTAATACCACTGACCTACAAGAGACAAAGGCACTGTGTACATCGCAACACAATGCTAGTAAGGGGAAATTATTACGCTTAATTCAAACATTAAAAAAACATGAGGTTTAAAATTTGTTGAAATAGCATTTGTAAACTACTATAGTAGGTTAGGTTAGACTAAAAGTACAAAAAAGTGGTAAAGTGGTAAAAGTGGTAGCTCGAAATTGGTGTTTATTAACAAATACTTATTGTAGTTTCTAAAAATACTTTTAATTTATACCATTATGATTTTAGTATTTTTTAAATCACATTTTAAAAGGAAAACTGTTATAGTTGTAAATGAATTATAGTAATATGTGAAGCGTTTTTTCTTTGATTATTTCGACCTACAATTTTGCTTTTTCGCTCATTTCACTGACGATAAACGGATTTAGATATTCAAAAATGGAATTTACCATCGTTTTTTCCGTCTGATTTTACATTAAAATCATGTATCGCACTACCTTACTATTTTAAGAATTTCTTTTCAAAATGGCCAATACAAGATGGCAGAAAAAAAATCCAAACTCACCAAAAAGTGGTTCTTTTATGAGTGTGAATAACTGCATTTATTTCTATCTTATAAGATTCGTACGTTTTGAGATGTTAAGCTATTTCCAGACTTTTCAAACACTCTGTATAATATTTTAACTTAAATACAACATTGTGATATTATCACTTCAGACTACTTCAGTATATTTCCTTTTTTAAAGTCTTGTGTTATCCCCTCTTTATCAGGTCTCTTTTGATCAACTCTTTGTATAAAATAAGCGAACTATAATGAAAAAATTAAGCGTTTCTTCTTCATCCAGACATTAATTGTTCGTCAATCACTTTTTTTATTATTCTTTCATCTTTACGGTATTTAAAGTCCAAAAAAGATGCTAAACTTTAGAAGTATCTAAATTTAAAAACAACATTACACGATTTGCATCAAAACATGTTAAGTGTAGCCTAACCTAGAAAACCTTCAGGTATTTTATAAGTCTTAAAACTCCACTTGAAAATGAGGAACAACTTGATAAGGAAATAGAGCAATTCATTGATGATGTTCAGCAAGCAGCAGAAGAAAGCACAACCTCTGAGAGAAGAAATTCGAGACTTGACATTAACTATCCAACTGAGATCAGAGAATTAGTATTAGAGTGCTCGAAGGAAGTGGCAACAATCAAGACATCCTGGTGACAAGTTTATATTCAACAGACTAAGTAATAAACTGAAGAAACAACTCAAAGAGTTTAAAAATGAAGCAATTAGGAGATTTCTCAGTAACTTGACAGCTGATAAATATACTAAGTACTCTCTTTGGAAAGCTGCTAAAAAAATTAAAAGAACTAAAATTCAAGACCCACCATTAAAAATGTCAAGTGGAAAATGGGCTACTCGAAACAGAAGGCTGATCTTTTTGGAAACCATTTGGTAGACGTTTTTAAGCCATTTCCAAAAAACTCGAATCAAACAAACATACCTTTTATTAGTAAGTTGGATGAACAGAAAATTTCATCTGTTACGTTCAAAGAACTTAAGAATATTATAAAACATAATTTAACCTCAAGATAATCACCAGGATACGATTTAATATCTGGGCAGACTATAAAAGAACTCTCTGATATTGCTCTTATTAAGCTACAGCACTTGATAAATACCTGTTTCAAACTACAATATGTACCTCGTCGTTGGAATGTACACTTATTAAAACCTAGAAAGACACCAACTGAAGTTACATCTTACAGACCGATATCATTGCAACTGGTGACGTCAAACATTTTTGAGAGGTTACTTCTAAAATGGCTAGAACCTGTCATTCAAGAAGGTATAAATTTGTTTTCCGACCTAAACATTCAACAAGTGATCAGATTCATCTGACTACTACTGTAATTGAAAATGCTTTTGAAGAAAAGGTGTGTTCAGCGGTCTTCCTGGATGTGTCTCAAGCATTTGATAAAGTGTTTCATGAGGGTCTAGAGTATAAGCTGCATAAAGACTTGCCAAGACAGTATTTTGAGATCTTAAAATCATATATTACCTAGAGAGATTTTCTTGTCAGGCATGGAAGAGAATATTCGGAACTACAAAGAATAATTTTTTTTTAATTAATTTTTCCGCTTATACGAATTTTTACTTAGCAGGTATTGAAAATACAATAATATTTCAATTGAAAAATATACGACCTAGACTGGGAATCGAACCCAGAACCTTTGGCTTTACTCGCCAATGCTCTACCAACTGAGCTATCCTAGTCTCTTCCCAGCACAGGGCGCAGACATAGGTCGCAGACAGAGCGCAGACAAGGCACAGAGGTCTGTGCCCTGTGCTGGGAAGCGACTAGGATAGCTCAGTTGGGAGAGCATTGGCGCGTAAAGCCAAAGTTCGATTCCCAGTCTATTTCGTATATTTTTCACTTGAAATATTATTGTAAAAAGAATGACTGCTGGTGTCCCGCAGGGAAGTGTCTTTGGACCTATACTATACTTGTGGTATACTCGAAAAAAACCCGCATGATGAAAACATAGTAAGAGCTACATTTGCTGATGACACTTCTGTTCTTGCAGTTGATGGTAGTATTGAAGATGCTACAAACAAATTGCAGAGAACAATGAATAACGTGAGTAAATAGACTTATGTTGGCGAATCAAACTTAACGAAACAAAGTCAACCCATATACATTTTTTCATGTAAGAGAATAGTTCTGTATTTTTTTGTAGTAAATAACCAAATGCTATAGAAGTTAAATATCTGGGAATGACGTCGCAAGACTTAGATGGAAAGTACATGTGAATAAAAAAAGTAGAGTTTAGTATAAAATATAGAATATTCTACTGGCTATTTGGACTTAATTCTGAATTTTAGGTGGAAAATAACATATTGATATACAAGCAGATACTGAAGCCTATCTGGACATATGGTATCCTGTAGTGGGGATACACAAAGAAATCTAACAAAACCATAATACAAAACTTCCAGAATAAGGTGTTGCGAGGAATAGTGATTGCACTGTTAGGAATAAGTTAATATTAGGTTATATTAGGAAGAAATCATATTCACAAAGCTCAGAATGACCCAACTATTGTGAAACAATTGAAAAAATGTTGAAATGCTTGACTTGCAAACTCAACTAGGTTACCAAGACTCATAAAGGTATATAAGCGATCACCATGATTTGGAGAAGTCTCTTGTCTTTTTGGAGCTTGGAAGATACACGGCTTTGTCGCTAGCCGTGGTGGAAGATGGCCCAGGAAATCCACTCAACAAACCGTAAGCTATCATTTATATTTTTATAAAATCACTAATAAAATGTAATCTCATTTATTTAAAGAATAACAATAGTTGAAATACTTCTGGGCTTTGAATAAATAATATTGTTTTGTTTTATTGTTTAATTAAATTCCTATTATTGTATTAAAGTTTTGTAGTTAAATTATTGTATTAAAGTTTTGTATTTAAATTATTGTATTAAAGTTTTGTATTTAAATTATTGTATTAAAGTCTTGTAGTAAATGTTGTAGTAAAGTATCAGGCAAATGGATATAAGTTTAATGTCAAAGATAAGATTTAATAAAAAATACTGAACCGCTGATCTGATATTTAATTAATAAATAAGAACCCAGGCATATTTTTGAGGGCCGTTCATAATAGCACTATGGTATGTGAGGAATAAATATTTGCATTGTGACTTGCACATACATTATGTCGTGGATGAAATAAAGAAAAACGCAGTTAAACACAATGAGCGTCTCCTCACACATGAGAATATCGAAATGGGAGCGAACTACAATGTGCGTCGCCTCAAAATGAACTGTTTTAGTACTTTTAAGGAAATTAATTTGTAACTGTTACAGAAATTATGTTTTAAATAATTATCCTACTCATGTTTGTACTATGCTAGTAAAATCATTAGTCGATCTGTAGATTGGTCTTGATAAATAATAATTTTAAAAAATTACAAGGCCGCAATCGTTCCACCTCGTCATATTATAAATAACAACGATACCGCGAGTTGTAAAAAACATTGTTCTGTTTGATTAACACGACAAATAAAATGTTTAATCTCCTAAATTAGTTATGTAAGAATTTTGCAGACATCTGACATTAAAATCTTTTTATCATTTTACATTACTTTTTAATTATATTTTCAACTTATGGGATTTCTACCGTTAATGATTATAAATATATTGCATTATGACGTTATTTACAAACAAATAAACTACAGCTCAAAATCTTAACTGTCATAAATATTTCGAACGATTTTGATAAATTCGGATTATTAACTAAACTGTTTAACAAATTTAATTAATTTTTTATAGTTAGTCCTATTAAAACTTTGACCACAGTCTTAAAAGAATAATTTAAATCATTTACAATTTACAGATAAAAAAAAAATTTTATGATATATTTTGTATTTACTCTACGCTTTATTGCTATCTTTGTGTGCGAAATGCAGTTTTATCATTGCAATTGTACGGAATGGACGAGTTTGGTATGTGAACTTATTTAAATGCATTTTACAAATTTGAAGCTGTAAAATTATTTGTTCTAATCTACTAAAATTCTACTAATCAGCTATCCAAAAGTTATGATTATAAAACGAATATTTCAGATGTACAAATAATATTTATAAATGAAAATGTAGTACTTGTTATGGGTGTTAAAGCTTCGTATTAAAATTTTATCAATTCGAAAGTTTACGATCTAGATACATTTCTCCTAGCCTAACCTAACCTAACCTAACCTAACCTAACCTAGCTTAACCTAACCTAACCTATCCTAACCTAACCAAAAGTTATGATTATAAAACGAATATTTCAGATGTACAAATAATATTTATAAATGAAAATGTAGTACTTGTTATGGGTGTTAAAGCTTCGTATTAAAATTTTATCAATTCGAAAGTTTACGATCTAGATTCATTTCTCCTAGCCTAACCTAACCTAACCTAACCTATCCTTGTTATGGGTGTTAAAGCTTCGTATTAAAATTTTATCAATTCGAAAGTTTACGATCTAGATTCATTTCTCCTAGCCTAACCTAACCTAACCTAACCTAACCTAACCTAACCTAACCTAACCTAACCTAACCTAACCTAACCTTGTTATGGGTTTTAAAGCTTCGTATTAAAATTTTATCAATTCGAAAGTTTACGATCTAGATTCATTTCTCCTAGCCTAACCTAACCTAACCTAACCTAACCTAACCTAATCTAACCTTGTTATGGGTGTTAAAGCTTCGTATTAAAATTTTATCAATTCGAAAGTTTACGATCTAGATTCATTTCTCCTACCCTAACCTAACCTAACCTAACCTAACCTAACCTAACCTAACCTAATCTAACCTTGTTATGGGTGTTAAAGCTTCGTATTAAAATTTTATCAATTCGAAAGTTTACGATCTAGATTCATTTCTCCTACCCTAACCTAACCTAACCTAACCTAACCTAACCTAACCTAACCTTGTTATGGGTGTTAAAGCTTCGTATTAAAATTTTATCAATTTGAAAGTTTACGATCTAGATTCATTTCTCCTAACCTAACCTAACCTAACCTAACTTAACCTAGCCTAACCTAACCTAACCTAACCTAACTTAACCTAACCTAACCTAGCCTAACCTAACCTAACCTAACCTAACCTAACTTAGCCTAACCTAACCTAACCTAACCTAACCTAACCTAGCCTAGCCTAGCCTAACCTAACCTAACCTAACCTAACCTATTTATATATCTTTATTTTTCATCATCTTTCAAAATTTTCTTTGCGATAGCAACCAATATGTATTCTTCTACATTTAAAAACAAATTCATCAAAATTGTTTCTATCAGATTTGTGAAACTAATCTTCGAAACTAGTTTTGTGAAATTGGACACCCTCAAAGTGTACCCTAAGGTAAAATTATGAAAACATCAAAGTTTGTCCATAATTCGCTACACTTGGGTTTGAGAGGAACCTAAATCGTGATTTCTTAGAAAAAAATAAATTTTTATTCGTTTCAAAAATTCTGTTTTGGTTTTATGCAGTTAGATCGAGATCAAAATTGGAGAGTTGAAAGAGCGTAAAGTAATAAAAACTACCAGAAATATGAAAATAAACAAATAGCCTCTTTTGTGTTCTACTAAATGACCAATAATTTAGTATTTCTGCTACATTAAAGACGTAAAGGAATTTTGCTTAAAATTAAAGGATTCAGAAACAAAACCTAACCTAGTTTTTTTTGTAAACTGTTAATTAATTGTTCATTATTTATCAAATTATTTGAGTAGTTTAAATTAGGCTCTGATTTCAAATAATCTCCATGGTTTTGTTTTAAGTACAAAACATTTAATGGACCTCTGAAATTGTATTTTTTACTTAACCGACCTCCTAAACAGTTGGATGTAACTAAAAAATATACAAAAATAAAAAAGTTTTAAAATAATAATGTTTAGAATCTAAAAACATCATAAAAAATGTATCTGAGAAAGTTTAAAAGTGGCTGTCATATTGGAAAAATGGCTGAAAATTATTGGTTTACAATACATTCAACATTAAATTATTTGACGACTTCGGTTGAGTAATATATTTATATTGTGTCTGAAGATGGTATAAAAGTTCCGAAACGTGTCACTAACACAAAAAATCTGTCACTTGACGGAAACAAGGTAAGAAACTTTATTAAATTATTTTAACATTCGTCATTTTGACAATAATACAAATGGTTTTTTTTATGCACATTTGTAAAACATTACATAAAAAATGTGTTTGCCAAATCTGAACTGAATAATTTATCTACTTCATGTTTTTGTTTTATTTCTGTAAAAAAAACAAAATTGTGGATTGTTTAAAAACGAAGCAATTTTGGACACATCTTTATTGGAACTTTAAGAAACACCCAGTGTATATATTAAATCGTCCATGGTACATTTAATTTTTTTACTGATAATAACATTTTTAGTGACAAATAATTTGTTTTAAGTGTGATATTGGTGCAAGGTTTATAAGAACTTGTTCCATTATTTTGTTAGACGCATTAAAACAGTAACTTAATAAAATTTAATTTAGAACTTAAAGTATGTGTTCTTTCAAAAGAAACTTGTACATTTCCATTTTTTTTCCCAAAATTTTCTTATCAAGTTCTTATCAAATTTGTAAGTTACAAGTAAAACCCAAATGATATATGTTTTTAAATTAAAATGTTACGTAAAGTAGTTAAACAATATTAATAAATTAATGTCACTGTGGAGGCAAAATGTCTTAGTGTTATCTTTACAGATTGTTTGATTAGAAAAACTATAAATTCGAAATTTTAGTTTCAAATCTTCACCTCTTCTTCAATATGGCGGAGTTGAAGACGTTCTTGGTCTTTCTAGTGGTCTTTGTGGCCATCAACGCAGAATCGGTAAATATTTCAAAATGGTTTCTTTTTTTTTCATTTTTAATTATCTATTGACAAATTTTTAGTTTGTTATAGTATAGGTAATGTAATCTATAAGACCCAGAATTAAAAATTGTTGTTGACAAGTATTAAGTGTAATGCACTACACTCCAATAAAATGTACCATTAAAATTAAGTTTCATCTGTCCGTTAGGTTAGGTTAGGTTGTTTTAGATCAGATTAGGTTGTGTTGGTTTAGGTTAGGTTAGATTGGGTTAGGATAGGTTAGGGGGGTCAGAGAATAGTTATACATTATAACTATTTAAGTATAAAGCTCACTTATTACAAGGTTTTCATTTAATTATTAAGTAGAACATAGATTCCTATGAAATTGCATTTATCAGACGCGTTTCAATGAAATTTCGCCATCCTCAGTAATATATTAGAACTCTAAACAAATGAAATTAGTAATTTATTGTAGATTTATCTTGGAAGATGACGAAACTATAGTTGAAAATTTTTTTTAAACGTTATTTAGTGATCATTTTATTTAAAAACTACCTGTTGAAATACATGTGAATATTAAAGATTCAAACAGAGTGGAATAAAATGAGATCTAAAAAACAAAAATAGTTTTGAAGTTTATAATACCCCCCCCCAAATGATTTTTGAAACAATGTCAATCTGGTGACGAGTGTGTAACGCTCAACAGCGTAAAATAGTTTTTAATGAAATTTTGTTTGAGTTAATTTTCTCTCTCTCTCTCTCTCTCTCTCTCTCTCTATATATATATATATATATATATATATATATATATATATATATATATATATATATATATATATATATATATATATAATGTAAAGAAAATATCGTACCGTACTTTATGTGGTAGTTAACATATGTCCACAAATGTTTAGTTTTCCATCTGTCGGCCATTTTGTGTTAAAAAAAAATATAACTTTTTAAATTATTAAAATTTAAAGTCGAAATTTGTTATACTTTTTATATGCAACGGTTTATTAGTGTGCTAAGAATCAAAATTGTATCTGATAATATTTTTAAATTGCGGGCATTTACATTTTTTTTAAAGTTTAACCATTTCCATAATTTAAAAGAGAGAGACCTAACCCAAGACTACGTCGCAAAAGATGTAGATCCAGCTATTTTCAGTAAATAGCTGCCCAGTACTCACTAAGTTGAGCCTCTTAGGGCAGATATATTTTTCAAAATATTGTCAGTGTTTCTCAAAATTGATATAATGACAAAAACTAATTTTTGACCAATCACATAGTAACAGTTTATAGGAGACTGTAAAATTTTCCTTTCTAAAAAAAAATCGGCTGTTCTTACTCCAATAAATTTATAATATTGGACAGGTTTATTGTCATTTGGTTATCTGTTATGTTTATGTAAATACCAAAAAAAAATTTTTTAAGTGTTAAATGTTGCACAACTTGTATTATACCTTTATAAAATAATAAGTTTTATTGAATTTTTTTTTAATAAAATTTAATTTAAAAGAATTTTTGTTCTCAAGTGTACACTATAGATAATACGGGAGTGCAATCCCCAGCTACGCTAGCTCAATCAGTATTTTTTGTTTAGTCTTGGGTTATAACCTTTTATCTTTCCTATCAGATCTCTATTAACCAACTCTTGTTCTTTTAAGTTACTTTAGTTAACAAAGAAAATGAAAAAGTTTGTAGAGTTCAATTTATTGTTAATATTTGTTGTAAGTTCTGTAATTTAATAACTGACAGAAGTAAATACAAGGCTGTTTTTAATTGTTATAACAATGTAGGGAAATGTATTGTTAATAATAAAGACAAGAGGGAAATATTGGGAAACCGTGACGTATACAAATTAACTTGTAAGTATTGTGATTGCTATAGGACAGTCAGATAGGTCTATGAAAACTTGGGCCGAAGAACACATAAGAATCTGGAAGTATTTTTCCAATCATTTAATTGAAACAGGGCGTTTAAATGTTAGAATTTTATATCTAGAACAAAAAAGTAGAAAATTAAATAATTTATATATTAGCAATTCTTTAAAATTTAAAATTAAATGATAAAATTCTTATCAATTCCTCCCCATTGCTAAAACCGTTTTTTTAAACAAACATTCCCTAGTATTTTCTCCCCTTTACCTTTACTTGTCCTTGGTCATTGCCCCACCATTAACTCTATCTATCCCCCAATTACCACTTTTTCACTATCCCACCTAACCTAGCCTAGCCTAACCTAACCTAACCTAACCATAACCTAACCTAACCTAACCTAACCTAACCTAACCTAACCTAACCTAACCTATCCTATCCTAACCTAACCTAACCTAGCCTAACCTAACCTAACCTAACCTAATCTAACCTAGCCTAACCTAACCTAACCTAACCTAACCTAACCTAACCATAACCTAACCTTTTAAATGTTACATGTTTATTTTCAATCTCTTATGATACAACGAAACAATTAATTGTAACAAAGTAAATACAATTATTGTAAAACTATAACTTTTTTTTTCTATTTTCAACATTCTCTTACGCATTCATAAATTACAAAATTCTTTTTAAAAATGTATAAATCACTTCCTTTAAATTATAGTTTCAATAGGTTTTACAATAATATGTTATTAAAACATTTTAAATTAAAATTATATTAAATAAAATCATTTGTTCTTTTACACTTTTACTTTTCGTCTAATTGGTTTTCAATTTTAATTGGTTCAAATGGTCACGTGGTTTATTTAGTTGCAACGATAAATAATTTATCTCAGTTTTACTGTTATAATTAACAATGTCATTTTCAATTAATAAATTGAACATTATGTGAGTCAACTCAATGTAACAGCTTTCTTGACATTTTACATTAAAAACTTAAATGCAGTAAACCAATTAACAGTTGTCACACTGGAACACGTTCCATGGATGGGTTTGGTTAACGGAAATGGTTACAACGAAAATGTACTAGCTATAATAAGTTTGGTTGTAAATAGAGAGGAAAATACTTTAAAAATAAAAATGTTAACTTTTGAAAAAATGAAAGTGTAAACGAATAAAGTACCAAAAATTGTAGGCATAGATTTGTAATAATTCCAAAACGTATTAAGTACAGTTTGGATATCAAAAACTTAATCGTAAACAGAAGTTATCCACGGGGATAAAGACTCATCAATCAACCGGAACTGGATGTTCAGTAATTGAAACTAATACAATAGAACTGGAAGTTCAGTAATTAAAACTGATACACCTAAACTGGAAGTTCATTAAATGAAACTGATACACGGGAACTGGAACTTCAGTAATTGAAACTGATACACCAAAAATGGAAGTTCATTAATTGAAACTGATACACCGGAACTGGAACTTCAGTAATTGAAACTGATACACTTAAACTAGAAGTTCAGTAATTGAAACTGATACACCAAAAATGGAAGTTCAGTAATTGAAACTGATACACCGGAACTGGAAAATCAGTAATTGAAACTAATACACGGGAACTGGAAGTTTAGTAATTTAAACTGATAATCGGGAACTGGAAGTTTAGTAATTGAAACTAATACATAAGAACTGGAAGTTCAGTAATTGAAACTAATGCATAGGAACTGGAAGTTCAGTAATTGAAACTGATAAACGGGAACTGGAAGTTTAGTAATTTAAACTGATAATCGGGAACTGGAAGTTTAGTAATTGAAACTAATACATAAGAACTGGAAGTTCAGTAATTGAAACTAATGCATAGGAACTGGAAGTTCAGTAATTGAAACTGATAAACGGGAACTGAAAGTTTTGTAATTTAAACTGATAATCGGGAACTGGAAGTTTAGTAATTGAAACTAATACATAAGAACTGGAAGTTCAGTAATTGAAACTAATGCATAGGAACTGGAAGTTTAGTAATTGAAACTGATAAACAGGAACTGGAAGTTTAGTAATTTAAACTGATAATCGGGAACTGGAAGTTCAGTAATTGGAACTAATACACTGAAACTGGAAGTTCAGTCATTGAAACTGCTACACCGAAACTGGAAGTTTGGTAATTGAAACTGATAACCGAAAACGTTGTAGTATTTTTCTTTCTCTTTCGAATGGTGCCTTCCATATTATCGTCGCTCTTGATTACTGGCCAAATAGTAAAAGCCCTACCAGAGAAAGGACTTAGGAAGTTGCTCTATTTGATCAATGCGTGCTTAAGGATTAAGTATGTTCCTCTTCAGTGGAAGGTAGCTGAAGTCATTATGATACTAAAACCTGACAAACAATCTAATGACAAGAATTCATATAGACCAATTTCGTTACTACCAATAATCTCAAAGTTGTTTGAGAAGCTATTGTTAAAGAGACTCATGCCCATCATTGAGGACAGAAATCTTATTCCTGACCATCAATTTGGATTTAGGCGTAGCCATGCTACAATAGATCAAGTCCATAGGATCACAAATGTAGTAGAAAATGCGTTTGAGAAAGGAGAAACATGTGCAAGTGTCTTCTTGGATGTAGCAAAGGCATTTGATAGGGTATGGCATGACGGACTGGTGTGGAAATTGCAAAGAGATTTACCAAAGCAGTACTACACTATTTTGAAGTCATATCTATCTGATAGACACTTTCGAGTGAAATATGAAGCCGAATACTCAGGACTGAAGAAAATATCTGCTGGGGTGCCACAGGGTAGTGTGTTGGGACCTATCCTGTACTTATTGTACACAAGGGACATTCCTACACCAGATGATACAACCATAGGTACATTTGCTGATGACACGGCGATTTTAGTGACTGATAAGAAAACCGAAGAAGCTGTAATTAAACTCCAGAGGGTCGCTGATGAGGTGTGCACATGGACTAAAAAATGGCGCATTAGTCTTAATGAAGAGAAATCAGTCAATGTTAACTTTACAAATAATAAGAACGAACATCGTATTCCAATTATAATAAATTCTAAACAGGTTCCTCATGCCAACTCGGCTAAGTACCTTGGAATGACACTTGACGTAAAGCTGAAATGGAAGGAACATGTCAAAAAGAAAAAACAAGAATTAAATCTAAAGTTCAGGAAAATGTATTGGCTGCTTGGAAGACAATCACAACTGTCAATCCATAATAAGCTGTTGATATATAAGCAGGTCCTGAGACCAGTGTGGACATATGGGATTCAGCTATGGGGCTGCACTAATAAGAAAAATATAAATATAATCCAAGTGTTCCAAAATAAGGTGTTAAGATGTATAGTTAACGCACCCTGGTTCATCAGAAATGAAGATTTACATAGGGACCTCAAAATAGATACTGTCAGAGATGAAATAAAAAAGCAGGCAGAGAAGCACAGACAGCGCATCAGGCACCACGAACGTCATGAGCTACGAGGGATGTTGGATGTAACTGGAAGAAGACTGAAGAGAACCAAGCCTTCGGATTTGATTTGATGGACAATTAGTGATAGGGAGTAACCATTGGGTTATATCCCTTACAAATGTTATTCATTTATGAGGAATAAATTACTAGATGAGTACATCTTACTCAGTTGTAATAAAAAAATCAATAAAAAAAAAAAAAAAAAAAAAAAAAAAAATATTATCGTCGCTTTCATAGTTAGTGAGATACAGACGTTATAAAACATCATGACTAACACGATAGTGTCAAACATCGATAAATAATAATTAGATTTTTGTGACGATTATATCATTGAAAAGAGCAGTTTAGCGGTTTCGTGGGAAATGTTGAATGTTTCTGTGGGATAAATATGTTGGTAACACTGTACTTTGAAAGTTTTACTCCCCAGACGGAATAAATTTGTTTCTGTCAATGACCGAGATAGGTGTTTCAAGGGCTGTGCCAACTATAGTATTATTATTCTTTGTTAGTTTATTTTTTAATTTATTGTAATTTATTTATTATCTCTTGTTGATAGAGATTAATCTTCACAACTATATAAAATATTTAGTGTTCTGCTATTTTATAGAAAATTGTTGGTGACTTATTGTTCAAATGATAGTGACGTAAAGACAAATTTTCTCATTCTATATTACCTGACTCTGAAATATATGATTCTAAAATATTTATGAATTCACGGTTCAATTCTGTGGACCTTTTCCTAATTATTGGTATATAATAAGTTGAGTTTTAAACATAATAAATATGTTTGGTGAATTTTTCATAAACTTTTGTATATCTTGAAAAAAAAGTAAACAAATTTCGTGAAGATCTTTCACTTATTAACTGCACATTTTTTAAAATTTAAAACACACTTAATCTAAATTTGACTTCCAAATGATTTTATTTTATTTCATAGATGAATTCTATGAACCTTTCTGAGAAAAATGATATATTTCAAATGGTTTTTGGGTGATATTACTATTTTATGAATTTTAAAAAAGTATTGGAAAATGTGAATGTTGTTATACCTGACATTTGTAGGGTAAAAAAAAATGATGATGCAACGTACGAAACATTAAACTGTATTCTGACCTTAGACTTATTAAAGTAACATCATTTCTGAACTCCAGTTAGTCCAAATTATATCTATTCAACACGAAAAAACAATACTCTACTAAATCACAAATAATTTACCTCACAACTAACTACACAGACGACCCAAAAGTAAAAGACAATCTGACATTCAATAATTAATTTGAATCTCAATGTTGGTACCTGTGTTCAAGTAATAATTGTGTTTTCAAACCTCAGATTTAATGATTAAGATAGCTTAAAAATTAAGTTTATATTAAATTAGTTTCATATCTCATTACAGCTGGCTTAGTGTCTGAACGTTATTTTCCTGCACAAGATGAAATCTAGTTGATTAATCTAATGAACCATCCTTTGTGTAGTAATAATTCACTAGGTACGATAGTGAACATAAAATCTATTCTCACAACGATTACTACTTTACTTGTAATCTCATTACAGCTGGTTTAGTGACTGTACGTTTATGTGGTGGATTTTCTGGTTAATATTAAGTCTAGTCGGTCTATTTATTGTAACAAACTAGCCTTTGTGTAGTAATAATTCACCAGGTAGGATAGTTAACATAAATGCTAGTATCACAAATATTACTAGGTGAGGTTTTAATCTCATTACAGCCTGTTTAGTGGCCTGGATTATTCTGGTTAATATAAAGTCTAGTTAAACTAGTTAATGTAACAAACTAGCCTTTGTGTGGTAATAATTCACCAGGTAGGATAGTTAACATAAATGCTATTATCACAAATATTACTAGGTGAGGTTTTAATCTCATTACAGCCTGTTTACTGGTGGTGGATTTTCTGGTTAATATCAAGTCTAGTTGTCTAGTTAATGTAACAAACTAGCCTTTGTGTAGTAATAATTCACCGGGTAGGATAGTTAACATAAATGCTATTATCACAAATATTACTAGGTGAGGTTTTAATCTCATTACAGCCTGTTTACTGGTGGTGGATTTTTCTGGTTAATATTAAGTCTAGTTGGTCTAGTTAATGTAACAAACTAGCCTTTGTGTGGTAATAATTCACCAGGTAGGATAGTTAACATAAATGCTAGTATCACAAATATTACTAGGTGAGGTTTTAATCTCATTACAGCCTGTTTACTGGTGGTGGATTTTTCTGGTTAATATTAAGTCTAGTTGGTCTAGTAATTGTAACAAACTAGCCTTTGTGTAGTAATAATTCACCGGGTAGGATAGTTAACATAAATGCTTGTATCACAAATATTACTAGGTGAGGTTTTAATCTCATTACAGCCTGTTTAATGGTCTGGATTTTTCTGGTTAATATGAAGTCTAGTTGGTCTAGTTAATGTAACAAACTAGCCTTTGTGTAGTAATAATTCACCAGGTAGGATAGTTAACATAAATGCTAGTATCACAAATATTACTAGGTGAGGTTTTAATCTCATTACAGCCTGTTTAATGGTCTGGATTTTTCTGGTTAATATGAAGTCTAGTTAGTCTAGTTAATGTAACAAACTAGCCTTTGTGTAGTAATAATTCACCAGGTAGGATAGTTAACATAAATGCTAGTATCACAAATATTACTAGGTGAGGTTTTAATCTCATTACAGCCTGTTTACTGGTGGTGGATTTTCTGGTTAATATCAAGTCTAGTTGTCTAGTTAATGTAACAAACTAGCCTTTGTGTAGTAATAATTCACCGGGTAGGATAGTTAACATAAATGCTATTATCATAAATATTACTAGGTGAGGTTTTAATCTCATTACAGCCTGTTTACTGGTGGTGGATTTTTCTGGTTAATATTAAGTCTAGTTGGTCTAGTTAATGTAACAAACTAGCCTTTGTGTGGTAATAATTCACCAGGTAGGATAGTTAACATAAATGCTAGTATCACAAATATTACTAGGTGAGGTTTTAATCTCATTACAGCCTGTTTACTGGTGGTGGATTTTCTGGTTAATATCAAGTCTAGTTGTCTAGTTAATGTAACAAACTAGCCTTTGTGTAGTAATAATTCACCGGGTAGGATAGTTAACATAAATGCTATTATCACAAATATTACTAGGTGAGGTTTTAATCTCATTACAGCCTGTTTACTGGTGGTGGATTTTTCTGGTTAATATTAAGTCTAGTTGGTCTAGTTAATGTAACAAACTAGCCTTTGTGTAGTAATAATTCACCGGGTAGGATAGTTAACATAAATGCTAGTATCACAAATATTACTAGGTGAGGTTTTATTCTCATTACAGCCTGTTTATTGGTCGTGGATTTTTCTGGTTAATATCAAGTCTAGTTGGTCTAGTTAATGTAACAAACTAGCCTTTGTGTAGTAATAATTCACCAGGTAGGATAGTTAACATAAATGCTAGTATCACAAATATTAATAGGTGAGGTTTTAATCTCATTACAGCCTGTTTAGTGGTCTGGATTATTCTGGTTAATATAAAGTCTAGTTAAACTAGTTAATGTAACAAACTAGCCTTTGTGTGGTAATAATTCACCAGGTAGGATAGTTAACATAAATGCTAGTATCACAAATATTACTAGGTGAGGTTTTAATCTCATTACAGCCTGTTTAGTGGTCTGGATTATTCTGGTTAATATAAAGTCTAGTTAAACTAGTTAATGTAACAAACTAGCCTTTGTGTAGTAATAATTCACCAGGTAGGATAGTTAACATAAATGCTATTATCACAAATATTAATAGGTGAGGTTTTAATCTCATTACAGCCTGTTTACTAGTGGCAGATTTTTCTGGTTAATATGAAGTCTAGTTGGTCTAGTTAATGTAACAAACTAGCTTTTGTGTAGTAATAATTCACCAGGTAGGATAGTTAACATAAATGCTATTATCACAAATATTAATAGGTGAGGTTTTAATCTCATTACAGCCTGTTTAGTGGTCTGGATTATTCTGGTTAATATAAAGTCTAGTTAAACTATTTAATGTAACAAACTAGCCTTTGTGTGGTAATAATTCACCAGGTAGGATAGTTAACATAAATGCTAGTATCACAAATATTACTAGGTGAGGTTTTAATCTCATTACAGCCTGTTTAGTGGTCTGGATTATTCTGGTTAATATAAAGTCTAGTTAAACTAGTTAATGTAACAAACTAGCCTTTGTGTGGTAATAATTCACCAGGTAGGATAGTTAACATAAATGCTATTATCACAAATATTACTAGGTGAGGTTTTAATCTCATTACAGCCTGTTTACTGGTGGTGGATTTTCTGGTTAATATCAAGTCTAGTTGTCTAGTTAATGTAACAAACTAGCCTTTGTGTAGTAATAATTCACCGGGTAGGATAGTTAACATAAATGCTATTATCACAAATATTACTAGGTGAGGTTTTAATCTCATTACAGCCTGTTTAATGGTCTGTATTTCCTGGTTAATATGAAGTCTAGTTAGTCTAGTTAATGTAACAAACTAGCCTTTGTGTAGTAATAATTCACCAGGTAGGATAGTTAACATAAATGCTATTATCACAAATATTACTAGGTGAGGCTTTAATCTCATTACAGTCTGTTTAGTGGTGGTGGATTTTTTCTGGTTAATATCAACTCTAGGGGATCTAGTTAATGTAACAAAATAACCTTTGTGTAGTAATAATTCACCAGGTAGGATAGTTAACATAAATGCTATTATCACAAATATTACTAGGTGAGGCTTTAATCTCATTACAGTCTGTTTAGTGGTGGTGGATTTTTTCTGGTTAATATCAACTCTAGGGGATCTAGTTAATGTAACAAAATAACCTTTGTGTAGTAATAATTCACCAGGTAGGATAGTTAACATAAATGCTAGTATCACAAATATTACTAGGTGAGGTTTTAATCTCATTACAGCCTGTTTAATGGTCTGTATTTTCTGGTTAATATGAAGTCTAGTTAGTCTAGTTAATGTAACAAACTAGCCTTTGTGTAGTAATAATTCACCAGGTAGGATAGTTAACATAAATGCTAGTATCACAAATATTACTAGGTGAGGTTTTAATCTCATTACAGCCTGTTTAATGGTCTGTATTTTCTGGTTAATATGAAGTCTAGTTAGTCTAGTTAATGTAACAAACTAGCCTTTGTGTAGTAATAATTCACCAGGTAGGATAGTTAACATAAATGCTATTATCACAAATATTACTAGGTGAGGCTTTAATCTCATTACAGTCTGTTTAGTGGTGGTGGATTTTTTCTGGTTAATATCAACTCTAGGGGATCTAGTTAATGTAACAAAATAACCTTTGTGTAGTAATAATTCACCAGGTAGGATAGTTAACATAAATGCTATTATCACAAATATTACTAGGTGAGGCTTTAATCTCATTACAGTCTGTTTAGTGGTGGTGGATTTTTTCTGGTTAATATCAACTCTAGGGGATCTAGTTAATGTAACAAAATAACCTTTGTGTAGTAATAATTCACCAGGTAGGATAGTTAACATAAATGCTAGTATCACAAATATTACTAGGTGAGGTTTTAATCTCATTACAGCCTGTTTAATGGTCTGTATTTCCTGGTTAATATGAAGTCTAGTTAGTCTAGTTAATGTAACAAAATAACCTTTGTGTAGTAATAATTCACCAGGTAGGATAGTTAACATAAATGCTAGTATCACAAATATTACTAGGTGAGGTTTTAATCTCATTACAGCCTGTTTAATGGTCTGTATTTTCTGGTTAATATGAAGTCTAGTTAGTCTAGTTAATGTAACAAACTAGCCTTTGTGTAGTAATAATTCACCAGGTAGGATAGTTAACATAAATGCTAGTATCACAAATATTACTAGGTGAGGTTTTAATCTCATTACAGCCTGTTTAATGGTCTGTATTTCCTGGTTAATATGAAGTCTAGTTAGTCTAGTTAATGTAACAAACTAGCCTTTGTGTAGTAATAATTCACCAGGTAGGATAGTTAACATAAATGCTAGTATCACAAATATTACTAGGTGAGGTTTTAATCTCATTACAGCCTGTTTAATGGTCTGGATTTTTCTGGTTAATATGAAGTCTAGTTAGTCTAGTTAATGTAACAAACTAGCCTTTGTGTAGTAATAATTCACCAGGTAGGATAGTTAACATAAATGCTAGTATCACAAATATTACTAGGTGAGGTTTTAATCTCATTACAGCCTGTTTAATGGTCTGGATTTTTCTGGTTAATATGAAGTCTAGTTAGTCTAGTTAATGTAACAAACTAGCCTTTGTGTAGTAATAATTCACCAGGTAGGATAGTTAACATAAATGCTAGTATCACAAATATTACTAGGTGAGGTTTTAATCTCATTACAGCCTGTTTAATGGTCTGTATTTTCTGGTTAATATGAAGTCTAGTTAGTCTAGTTAATGTAACAAACTAGCCTTTGTGTAGTAATAATTCACCAGGTAGGATAGTTAACATAAATGCTAGTATCACAAATATTACTAGGTGAGGTTTTAATCTCATTACAGCCTGTTTAATGGTCTGTATTTCCTGGTTAATATGAAGTCTAGTTAGTCTAGTTAATGTAACAAACTAGCCTTTGTGTAGTAATAATTCACCAGGTAGGATAGTTAACATAAATGCTATTATCACAAATATTACTAGGTGAGGCTTTAATCTCATTACAGTCTGTTTAGTGGTGGTGGATTTTTTCTGGTTAATATCAACTCTAGGGGATCTAGTTAATGTAACAAAATAACCTTTGTGTAGTAATAATTCACCAGGTAGGATAGTTAACATAAATGCTATTATCACAAATATTACTAGGTGAGGCTTTAATCTCATTACAGTCTGTTTAGTGGTGGTGGATTTTTTCTGGTTAATATCAACTCTAGGGGATCTAGTTAATGTAACAAAATAACCTTTGTGTAGTAATAATTCACCAGGTAGGATAGTTAACATAAATGCTAGTATCACAAATATTACTAGGTGAGGCTTTAATCTCATTACAGTCTGTTTAGTGGTGGTGGATTTTTTCTGGTTAATATCAACTCTAGGGGATCTAGTTAATGTAACAAAATAACCTTTGTGTAGTAATAATTCACCAGGTAGGATAGTTAACATAAATGCTAGTATCACAAATATTACTAGGTGAGGTTTTAATCTCATTACAGCCTGTTTAATGGTCTGTATTTCCTGGTTAATATGAAGTCTAGTTAGTCTAGTTAATGTAACAAACTAGCCTTTGTGTAGTAATAATTCACCAGGTAGGATAGTTAACATAAATGCTATTATCACAAATATTACTAGGTGAGGCTTTAATCTCATTACAGTCTGTTTAGTGGTGGTGGATTTTTTCTGGTTAATATCAACTCTAGGGGATCTAGTTAATGTAACAAAATAACCTTTGTGTAGTAATAATTCACCAGGTAGGATAGTTAACATAAATGCTAGTATCACAAATATTACTAGGTGAGGTTTTAATCTCATTACAGCCTGTTTAATGGTCTGTATTTCCTGGTTAATATGAAGTCTAGTTAGTCTAGTTAATGTAACAAACTAGCCTTTGTGTAGTAATAATTCACCAGGTAGGATAGTTAACATAAATGCTATTATCACAAATATTACTAGGTGAGGCTTTAATCTCATTACAGTCTGTTTAGTGGTGGTGGATTTTTTCTGGTTAATATCAACTCTAGGGGATCTAGTTAATGTAACAAAATAACCTTTGTGTAGTAATAATTCACCAGGTAGGATAGTTAACATAAATGCTATTATCACAAATATTACTAGGTGAGGCTTTAATCTCATTACAGTCTGTTTAGTGGTGGTGGATTTTTTCTGGTTAATATCAACTCTAGGGGATCTAGTTAATGTAACAAAATAACCTTTGTGTAGTAATAATTCACCAGGTAGGATAGTTAACATAAATGCTAGTATCACAAATATTACTAGGTGAGGTTTTAATCTCATTACAGCCTGTTTAATGGTCTGTATTTCCTGGTTAATATGAAGTCTAGTTAGTCTAGTTAATGTAACAAACTAGCCTTTGTGTAGTAATAATTCACCAGGTAGGATAGTTAACATAAATGCTATTATCACAAATATTACTAGGTGAGGTTTTAATCTCATTACAGCCTGTTTAATGGTCTGTATTTCCTGGTTAATATGAAGTCTAGTTAGTCTAGTTAATGTAACAAACTAGCCTTTGTGTAGTAATAATTCACCAGGTAGGATAGTTAACATAAATGCTATTATCACAAATATTACTAGGTGAGGTTTTAATCTCATTACAGCCTGTTTAATGGTCTGTATTTCCTGGTTAATATGAAGTCTAGTTAGTCTAGTTAATGTAACAAACTAGCCTTTGTGTAGTAATAATTCACCAGGTAGGATAGTTAACATAAATGCTAGTATCACAAATATTACTAGGTGAGGTTTTAATCTCATTACAGCCTGTTTAATGGTCTGTATTTTCTGGTTAATATGAAGTCTAGTTAGTCTAGTTAATGTAACAAACTAGCCTTTGTGTAGTAATAATTCACCAGGTAGGATAGTTAACATAAATGCTATTATCACAAATATTACTAGGTGAGGCTTTAATCTCATTACAGTCTGTTTAGTGGTGGTGGATTTTTTCTGGTTAATATCAACTCTAGGGGATCTAGTTAATGTAACAAAATAACCTTTGTGTAGTAATAATTCACCAGGTAGGATAGTTAACATAAATGCTAGTATCACAAATATTACTAGGTGAGGTTTTAATCTCATTACAGCCTGTTTAATGGTCTGTATTTCCTGGTTAATATGAAGTCTAGTTAGTCTAGTTAATGTAACAAACTAGCCTTTGTGTAGTAATAATTCACCAGGTAGGATAGTTAACATAAATGCTAGTATCACAAATATTACTAGGTGAGGTTTTAATCTCATTACAGCCTGTTTAATGGTCTGTATTTTCTGGTTAATATGAAGTCTAGTTAGTCTAGTTAATGTAACAAACTAGCCTTTGTGTAGTAATAATTCACCAGGTAGGATAGTTAACATAAATGCTATTATCACAAATATTACTAGGTGAGGCTTTAATCTCATTACAGTCTGTTTAGTGGTGGTGGATTTTTTCTGGTTAATATCAACTCTAGGGGATCTAGTTAATGTAACAAAATAACCTTTGTGTAGTAATAATTCACCAGGTAGGATAGTTAACATAAATGCTATTATCACAAATATTACTAGGTGAGGCTTTAATCTCATTACAGTCTGTTTAGTGGTGGTGGATTTTTTCTGGTTAATATCAACTCTAGGGGATCTAGTTAATGTAACAAAATAACCTTTGTGTAGTAATAATTCACCAGGTAGGATAGTTAACATAAATGCTAGTATCACAAATATTACTAGGTGAGGTTTTAATCTCATTACAGCCTGTTTAATGGTCTGTATTTCCTGGTTAATATGAAGTCTAGTTAGTCTAGTTAATGTAACAAACTAGCCTTTGTGTAGTAATAATTCACCAGGTAGGATAGTTAACATAAATGCTATTATCACAAATATTACTAGGTGAGGCTTTAATCTCATTACAGTCTGTTTAGTGGTGGTGGATTTTTTCTGGTTAATATCAACTCTAGGGGATCTAGTTAATGTAACAAAATAACCTTTGTGTAGTAATAATTCACCAGGTAGGATAGTTAACATAAATGCTAGTATCACAAATATTACTAGGTGAGGTTTTAATCTCATTACAGCCTGTTTAATGGTCTGTATTTCCTGGTTAATATGAAGTCTAGTTAGTCTAGTTAATGTAACAAACTAGCCTTTGTGTAGTAATAATTCACCAGGTAGGATAGTTAACATAAATGCTATTATCACAAATATTACTAGGTGAGGCTTTAATCTCATTACAGTCTGTTTAGTGGTGGTGGATTTTTTCTGGTTAATATCAACTCTAGGGGATCTAGTTAATGTAACAAAATAACCTTTGTGTAGTAATAATTCACCAGGTAGGATAGTTAACATAAATGCTATTATCACAAATATTACTAGGTGAGGCTTTAATCTCATTACAGTCTGTTTAGTGGTGGTGGATTTTTTCTGGTTAATATCAACTCTAGGGGATCTAGTTAATGTAACAAAATAACCTTTGTGTAGTAATAATTCACCAGGTAGGATAGTTAACATAAATGCTAGTATCACAAATATTACTAGGTGAGGTTTTAATCTCATTACAGCCTGTTTAATGGTCTGTATTTCCTGGTTAATATGAAGTCTAGTTAGTCTAGTTAATGTAACAAACTAGCCTTTGTGTAGTAATAATTCACCAGGTAGGATAGTTAACATAAATGCTATTATCACAAATATTACTAGGTGAGGTTTTAATCTCATTACAGCCTGTTTAATGGTCTGTATTTCCTGGTTAATATGAAGTCTAGTTAGTCTAGTTAATGTAACAAACTAGCCTTTGTGTAGTAATAATTCACCAGGTAGGATAGTTAACATAAATGCTAGTATCACAAATATTACTAGGTGAGGTTTTAATCTCATTACAGCCTGTTTAATGGTCTGTATTTTCTGGTTAATATGAAGTCTAGTTAGTCTAGTTAATGTAACAAACTAGCCTTTGTGTAGTAATAATTCACCAGGTAGGATAGTTAACATAAATGCTATTATCACAAATATTACTAGGTGAGGCTTTAATCTCATTACAGTCTGTTTAGTGGTGGTGGATTTTTTCTGGTTAATATCAACTCTAGGGGATCTAGTTAATGTAACAAAATAACCTTTGTGTAGTAATAATTCACCAGGTAGGATAGTTAACATAAATGCTATTATCACAAATATTACTAGGTGAGGTTTTAATCTCATTACAGCCTGTTTACTGGTGGTGGATTTTTCTGGTTAATATGAAGTCTATTTGGTCTAATTAATGTAACAAACTATCCTTTGAGTGGTAATTATTTACCAGGTAGGATAGCCAAAAAACAATCTAGTCTCACACTTCTAGGTGAGGTTTTAATGTCGTTAATGCTGATTTAGTGCCTGTACGTAAGTGTGGTGGATTTTCCTGGTTTAATATCAATTCTAGTCGGTGTAGGTAATTTACCAAACTACCCATTGAGTGATAATCAAAGGTTAGAATGAGTACCTGAAACAAGATAATTCCATGATAAATGCAACACCAATTCTTTAATCCATCACATAACTTAGACTACGCTAAATATTTTTGTCAACAATTTATTGAAAGCACTACATAATAAACAATGTATCTTTGTTGCAGCCTATACCAGACAAGAAAGTTGTTGTCAAAGACAAATTCAGTCTTCAAAGTGTACTGGACTTCCTGGGTTTTGGAGGGGACGAAGATGATGTTGATGATGGTTTACCAGAGGAACAACAAGCGATCTTAGATTTCATCAAGAGTAAAGTATCCTCCAAGAAGGATTACAAAATACCTTCGAGTAATGTCTTAGCGAGGAAACTGTTGTACAAATTGAAATCGAAACGACCAAATCAAAACAAAGGAGAAAAATGTAAAAAGAATGTAAAGAAACCGTTAAGTTTGTCTCTCATTCAAGTTATAATACAAGACTGTATTAAAGACATAATGAAGGCTGTGAATAACAATAACACACTCATACCTGTGGATAAAGCAAGAATAGAGAAATCGAGACAAGACATTCAGAATTTATTGGATAATTTCAAACCAAAACTAGAAGAGAAATACGAGGCATTAAAAGAAGCTTTGGAAACTATCAAAAATGTTAATGTAGACGATAAAAAGGCAGAAGTTAAAAATCTCATTGAGGATTCCATTAAGAAAATTGAATCTTTAGTTGATTTTTATAAAGGTACAAGTTTAAAGTATGATGATCAATTGAAAACAGTTAAAGAACTTGTAAATGAAAATATTAAAAAGTATACAGATAAGATACTCAGCTCTAATTGTATTTCTGTGAGGAAATCTCCGGCAGCATTTTGTAAATGTGTTGAACCAATTTATAATGAATTTACCAAAAATCTTTCAAAGTCAATTGAAAAAGTTGACGAATTATCCAAAACAATACAAATTTTAGGTAGAGAAGCGTTGAAACAAGCGGAAAACACAATTAATAAGGAACTGAAAGAAGCAGAAGATAACGCAAAGAAATTATTGGAAAAAATTGCTGATTTAGTTGAACCCAATACTCAGGTTAATAATGAAGAGTTTTTGAAAAATCGATCATCTGATGCTAAGACGTTAGTAGAAGCTATTATTAACAAACCGATTTTTGATTTTAAAAATAATTTAAACGAACAAAAGCAAGCAGTACTAAATTCTCTTGGGATAAATTTAGCTAATCTGAACGTTACGCAGGACCCTTTGAGACAAGCAATTGATAAATACTTGTCTGAAGATCCTTCACCTGAGAGTAACAAACTGGAGAAGTATCTGGAAGTGAAAGGAAACGATTTGAAACTGTTGGTCAATCAAACAGTGGAGAAACTTTGGAAAGCTGAAAAGGGTTTGGAGAGTTTGGAAAATAAAGTTGACACACTGAAGCAGGAATATTCTCCGGAAAAAGTTAATGAAAAGTGTAAAAAAGAAAAATTAAATTTATTCATTATTTGTGTGAATAGTTCTTACAACGAATTTGATAATAAAATAAATGACGTTGTAAAAGAAATTATTAATGTTTACATTAATGTGAATAACAATCCGATTGAAAAAGATTTGAATAGTTTTAACGAAAATACAAATAATATTTTGAAAAATGCAATTGAAGATGCTCAGAAAGAAGCGAAGAGAATAGAAGACGAAGCTGAAATAAAGAGAATTAACAATCAATTAGTAAATGACGTCATAAAAAGTGTTGAAGTTAAAATAAACACAGAAGTGAATCCATTAGTTGAGAAAATTGACACCACAGTGACAAATCTTACAACAAATTTAGACACAATTTTACCGAATTTGGTTGATAGTATTACAACTGTTATTACGTCCAATACAGGTCCGTTGACTGAAGAGGATAAACAATTTATTCAAGATAATGTTGATAAAATAAAAAATTTAATTGATCCTTATAAAAGTAAATTAAATGAATACCTAAATGAATCAAAATCAATTGAAGGTGATTTTAAAAAATCAGTAGGAGAAATCGATGGACCATATTTGAAACAAAAATGTGAAAAAGAATTTTTGAGTTTTGAGAACTTCGCTGTCTGTGTAAATGGTGAAATTGGTAAAGTAAACAATCAAACTGATAAAGTGGTTGAAGATTTGAATAAAGTGATTGATAAATTGAATGTCGATATTAACGTGACTATTCAGAAAGAAATAAAAGACTTATTGGAAAAAGCGAATGAGATATATGCTGCTAAAAAACAAGACACAAACACTCCTGAAGATAGCGCCAACCGTATCGCTCAATGTATAGATTTTGTAAACGTAAAAGCAAATTCAGAAATTACACCAATCATAGAAGAAGTCTTCACTATTCCTAACTCAATAAGAGACAAATTAAGCAAAGAAGTTGATGAAACCTTATCGGTTATCCAAGCAGATATCAGTAGTAAAATAGAATCTCTCGATAAACTGATAATTTTAAATCCTGCAGAAAGTGAAAAGTATAATCAACTGAAAACAGAATTAAACGTTTTATTGGAAGAAAGTCAAAATAAAATAACAAATAACGCGGGAGAAAATTTAGATAAACTGAACTCTTTACAAATGATCGTTCAAAATAAACAGCAAGACCTCTTAACAAGATTAGGTAGTTTTAAAGCGGAAAGTTTAAATCAAACTTGTGAAGCGTCTTACAAATCAAAAGCGAGTTTTTCAATATGTATCCAAGCTGAGTGTGATAAATTCATCAACTTTCTAAATGCCGTTGAAAAGGACGTAATAGGTGCTATTAATGATGCTAAAGTTATTTTGGAACAAGCGGAAAAAGATGTAACCAATACAATTCAAGAAGTAAAAGATAAAGTGTTAGTACCAAATATATATGTTGATGAAATTAAACGTTTGGAAATAAAACAAGCAAACGATGAATATGTTCAAGTTGTGCTGAATAATTCTGCAGTGAAAATAAACACACAAGTAAATCCTACTTTTAACAATGCTGATACAGTGCTGACAAAGTTAAATACTGAGTTTGATAAGGTTCCAAGTGAACTGGAAAGTAAATTGACTGCGATCATTTTAACTTCCTACGAACCTGACGACGAAGATAAATTACTGATCAAACAAAACGTTGATAATATCAATAAATTGATTAATGATTACAAGGACAACGTTCGCAATGTTGGAGGAGAAGTGAAGCAATTGGACGTTGGGTTTAAAGCAACCGCATCGGTGTACGATAAACCATACGTTGATAATAAATGCGCCAACGAATCCGGTGAAGTCAGCACGTTTAAAAATTGTGTTGACGTCACTATTGCTAATCTTAACAACGCTTCTGATAAAGTCGTCAAAGACGTTAATGATCTACTCAATAAAGTTGATAATATTAAAGTAAACGCTGATATTACCATTACTCAAAATATCGCAAGTCTGGTACATTATGTTACAGAAGTATATACTATGAACAGACTCGCTAGAGATGAAAATAACTCTACAACAAGCGCTGTCTTCATCTCAGAATGTCTGAACAGTGTTAATAAGAGAATTAACCAGAGTTTGAATCAAGCTATCGCTGAAGTTTTACAAATGGAAAAGGAACTTGTTAAGAATGCTAAAGAATCAGCTGAAGCAGCGGTTAAGAATATCCGAGCATCCTACGCTACAGAATTAGAAGCACTCGACTTTGCGACTGTGTTAAACCCTAAAGAAACTGTTAAATATAACAATAAAAAATCAGCTGTTATTGCTTCTATCGACGCGGCGATTAAGAGGGTTAATGATAATGTCAACGTTAATTTGAATAGATTCGCCGAACTTACAGCAAAAGTGAATCAATTAAGTAACGAGTTATCGGCACGTCAAGCTGATTTCATTGCAAACTTGAATAAATCGTGCGAAGCTGTTTACGCTTCAAAGAAAAACTATTCTAAATGTATCGATGAACAATGCGCAAACTTTAACAAATATCTGAATGCAACTGAAAATGTTCTTGTAGATCTTTCAACAGATGCTAATCTATTGTTTGTTAACGGACAAAGCAATATAACTGCTTCTGTTGAATCGGAGAAAACCAAGGCGGCAGACTCGTCTAAAAAAGATATCGAGACGTTGTTTAAAGAAAACAACGTGAATGCCCAATCGGTGATAAATGTGGGATTGAGTGATCTCGCCAAGTTCAACGTAACACCGTACTTCAACAACGTAAACTTAGTGAATAACAGAGCTCTCGAACTTAGAGCTAGAGAGATTAATACCAACAACACTGGGAACAGTATCATTAGCAGGGTGTCCCTATTGTTGTCGTTGCACGAATTCGCTGCGTTCCAGATCTGTCCAAAAGTTCCGATCAAGAATGAATTAAATAATGCTGCGGCATTAATTCAAGCCGCTAGGAATAGAGTGTGGCCATTGTTCCCGAACAATACGCAGTACATTAGTGATGAGATAAACCTTGCAGTTGATTTTAATAATACTTTAAAAGCTGAAATACAAAAACTACAACCTGATAGTATTAAGGTATCCTGTGGGAATAATTTACAAGATTTGGGTAAACTGTTAACATGTGTTAAAGGATTGGTTGGTAATTTTGGCCAAGCCTTCAATAAATCTAGTTCTGCATTGAACGTTGAAGCGCGGCAAGCTGTCGTTGAATTGAACACTCGCACGGAAGCGTTGAACCAATGGAGGGATGTTAAAGTGCAAGCGGAATTTAATAATCTTTCATTAGCTTTGGGATCAATACCGGAAGAGATCTACAACGGACCTTGTAATGCAACCAAAGACAAAATGTTGGACTTTGCTATGTTACAGGTTGACAATCGATACAATAGATTAAAACCGGTCATCAATAACTTGGCTAAGAGTGTTACCGCCGCTGCTGATGTGGCACTATCTAGGGACTATAAGAATGTAGTCGATATTAACGATAAACTAAATGGCAGCGTCAACTGGCTGCGACTGGCTATCGCGGAAGCTCAGAGGAAGAACGCCTCCTACGTTACAAGAGAAGTACTTGAAGATCCTGGGAAAAATATCGGTATTGGAATACGTAAATTTAATTCATACATAGAACAAATCCCAGTTAACGCTACCTTAGCGAAAACGCAAGCGCAGAATTTGGTAGCTCAGTCGGAAGCGTGGTACAAAAATACAAATAAATCGGCAGCAAGTGATGCGTGCTATAACGAAAACGTCGCGCGTCCAAGATCTGCGTTTATCGTCTGTAACAACGGATTCGCGTATAACTTTGAGTTAGGTCTGGCTGATATACAGGCGAAATTAGACGAGTCGCTGAAGAAACTGCAGAATGTGAACTCATTGGACGGTATGAAAGCCGTCCAGGAGAAGGCTGACGAATTGGCTGCTGAATTGAAACTGTACTCAGCACAGTATGCTATCAAGATTTATTTGGATGTTGGATCGGAGATTCCTGATTATTTGAAACCATTCCTAAAGAACAACTGTTTGGCAAGTAGCGGAATCAACAATATCAATTGTATCATTCAAACATAAAATTGTTTGATATAACTCAAAAAATATTGTATGAATTAAACGTTTACTAAAACCACTAGATTTAGTTTCATCTTTGATTTTGAACATACCATCAAATATTTTTTAAATTTATAATAGAGTTTTAAGCATTGTTTACAAACTTTTTTTAAATCAATCGTCTTCTTTTAATTCAACACATATTGAAGATAAACTGACCTCGACTTGAATACTCTAATAGCGTCAGGGTAGAAAGAGAAGAAGAGTTGGCCATGGAACAGAGTTAGTGAAAGAGAGGTATCTAACCCAAGACATCATAGTAAAATTGTAGTCCTCTCGATTTACAATCCCGTACTCACTATGTGAGCTTCTGAGGATGCGCGTGTTTCTAATTCTGTCTTAGAAAGAGAGAGGTTTGTGAGCAAACCTGAGATATCAATTTGTGATAATGACATTGTACCACCTATGGTGTGCCATATGGTTCGTGAACGTTTTTACTATATCATTTAGGCGTCAAAATAATAGATCAAGATACGAGGCAAATGAAAACGTCTGTGGAGTATATTGCCTCCAATATTTGATCCCTACTAAAACATTTTAAAACATTAATTATTATTATTTATAGCTTATACTATATAAATTCTAAGTTTTCTAACTATCTGTTCTTGCACCCTTCATATTGTTGCATCTCGGATTCACACAATTTTCATTCAACGGAATCAACAATGCTTAACACATTTTTATCAAACAGTTGTAAAATATTAAATAAACATCTTTACAATAAAGCTTGATTGTTATACTTTTACCATAAAGCGCATGCGCATAGAGCACAGAAGTATTTATTCACAAAAACCCGGATTACTTTTTTGGACACCCAGTACAAGAATGATTATTATTCATTTGGTTCCCATCATTAAAATGAGATAGAGAATCGTTTGCCGTGTTGAAACCCAGTATAATTTAATTATCTAGAGACAGAAGAAAATTTGAATGAGGAAGGAGTGGTGGTACACTAGAGCAGCAGCTCTGGAGTAGAGAGGATCTTAGTGTTTCACCCATCTTATGGCATAGCCTACCAACTTACTTCAGTACAGGATAATTTATATTACTTGATATCCCACCTCCCAGAAGTCTAGCTACTCGTTTTTTTTTCATTATCAGCGGGAGCTGCTATTATATAACACAGTTTAAAATTGTATTAAATATTCTATCCTCTAATTAATCTATCTTAAACATTGAGATATTACAATATCCGCTGGGGGAATCCTATACTTTAGCATATTTGAAATTTGAAAATATGGTCTAACTAAGAAGTGTGTCACCAGCTGAAACAAAATTTATCAAATTAGTAAGTAGCTTAACGAATACATTTACATGATGCGTCTGTAATTTGATATTAACAATAAAACAATCTGCTGAACAGACTCCTGGATTTTTCGATCCGAAAATCAATGTAACTAAACAAGTTGTAATTACACTAATATACTTGTTTCTGTTACAATAGTTTTGTTTGTTATCAAACATAACTGGAAACATTCAAAATCTTTCTCTGTAAAACACATCATAGCAATCAATTGACACAAAATCACTACTTATTATCATTATTATAATAATTGAATGTATACATTGAACGTTGTACCGTAACGTAAAAATAATTCGCAGTGTACACAGACGCCATGGATTATATCAGAGATTTTGTAGATTTTAATATTTATGACTAGTAATTAGTGTATAATGTTGTTATATATATTTTTGAGTGATTGTAAACTATTTAACTGCTTAGAAAGTTTAAAAAATTTATTCCGAATACGGTTGAGCTGGTAAGTAGACATTTTTCATTAAAAAAAGACGGTAAACATTATTACGTTCACAAATGCGAAGCGACTTAGTTTTACGGTACACAACTATTTTTCATTTAGGAATTTTGTTAAAACGAATTTTGAACAATCAGGTGTCCCGTGTTTCTAATTCGGCTACGAAACAAATGGAAGACTTTTATAAACAGACCTCAAGTGTTAAAACTGCGTGCATTTTGTGAGTCAGTAATTCACAACTGACTGTTTTCCTTATCATAGGTAAATGTTTGTACTTGAAACAGTAGAGATTTACCGTAACAATGTAATAGTTCATTGTCATTGATAAAGGCTTCTTATGATAAGGCACTCATATATGATAAAAGTCTGTATTTTGTCAACCTAATGTATTATTAGTAACCTAATGTTTTATTTTTTTTTTTTGTTTTTGGAGAATTATCTATCAATTAATTTCTTTACTTCATTATATTTCCTTAACTGTTAAAATATAGGTTTTTTTGGTATAATATCAAGGATTTATCTAATATACTAATTACCTTATTATCTCTACGAAAGGATTTGAACTATAGGCAGAGTTTTGTCTCATTAAGATTGATAAGGGTTGATCATCTCTTCCTCTTCCTGTTTTGCCCTCGTGGAACTTATAGTAATCGATATGCTTTAGAGTTAATGAGCTTTGTACCATTTGTAAAGATTTGTTCTTGTAAAAATTGATTTTAAATACAAACTCGGCGCTTTAACATTTTTTGTAAAATACATCATAATTTAATCTGATCAATAAAAATTGTTTTAACTGTAGGTTTATTTCCTTAATTTGCAGAAGCGTACTTGTCAAATTTGAATTTGTGACCCTTACGAAAACAATATATTGAAAGATTTCTCAAAATGTATTAATAAAATATTTTTAAAATTGTGTTTACAATACTTACAATTTTTGGAAAATAGTACAAGACGTCAAATTTTAAAATGTTCTCCAAAGTATATTAATACTTAAAATCTCATTAATATTAATTACTTCATCATAATATATATAATAGTTTATTATATATATATATATATATATATATATATATATATAACTATTATATATATATAGAGAAATAAAGTTTTACTAACTTTTGGAATACCCGGTATATTTTAATTTTCACAAAAACAATAAAGGTTGACTCTTATACACCAACTACTCAGTAATCCATCTATATGGTGGAAACCTTTTAAAAATGTAAGACAATTTAATAAAATCCATATATTATGTTAATTTCAGATCCATTGAAACTATTAAAATTACTATAATTTCAGTTCAGACTGTCCACCAAAGGCTGTATTTAAGATGTTTGTTTTAATTTGATTGTGTTTTATTTTTGTTTTTCTACATTACTGGAGCGAAGCAACCTCCTAAATAAATTTACTGATTTCAAATAAACAACATGTTCAATGCAATTTAAATTTGTATTGTTCTTTATGTGACAAACTTTACAAAATATAGCTCACATTGATTGTCGAAGTAGTTTATATAAACTGACTATAAGATCAATCAGGTCAAGACAATTTTGCATGTTTTTGTATTAATATGTATTTATTCTCCTCTATATGTTGGTGCAATTGCATTTTGTGTGGATACCATACCAGCACAATATGAAGGTTGTTTCTAGAAAAAGGCGCCGGGGTACAATTTTATGTTCTTGTCTTTTTTAGAACACTCAGGTGTGACACTACCTTATATTTACTACCTTATAAAATTATAAGTTTTACAAGAGTAACATGGCTTTGAAACAGCTGTGTTTTATTACCTACTAATGTTGATTATAAATAAAATGCTTAGAATTTTAGATCACCCGACAGTTAGATACATAAAGCATAATAAAATTATGAGTTAAACTTTTAGCAAGTTCATTTTTAATATATTAGACATAATGTCGTGTAAACACCACAAAATACACAATAAATCAAACACTTCAGACGAACATGTCACGTATTTTATACGTTCAATTAAGCGTTTCAACATTAGTAAACAGCCGTCGTTTACTTATTTCTGGAAACTTGCCACTTTCTGTCGCATTGCGTCGCTGTGGGTTGTTAGGCTTTCATTTTGTAACTGACACAATAATTCTCTGTTTGAAGTTATTTGTTAATGATGGAAGTTCAATTTTATTATTATACATTTTTCGGACATTTGCCATCATTTGTGTGTTAAAAAACCAAACACAACGTGTTGTTGTATCAAAAGACTCCCATTATTAAAAAAAAGAACTAATATTTGATTATAATACCCCTACATCTAAAAAAACAAGCTGATATTTTACCTGTTAAATCGCCAGAAGGGGTTGTAACCCGCTCTCGGGCTAGGAAGCTTAATACAACTAACAATAGGCCACTCCCCTAATAGTTTGTCACGCCTTCTGGACCACATCGCTTGTTGCTGTATCTTTGATACAACACGTTGTGTTTTGGTTTTTTAACACACAAATGATGGCAAATGTCCGAAAAATGTGTAATGACATAATAAACCTGGTTACAGAAATGAAAATATTAGCATATGTTATTGTGCAGTTCTAGCTGCACAAGAGTAAAAAAGTCCGATGATGCCGCAAGCCGAAACAATTGAAGCTCATTTATATTATTAAAATAATTTTGAAACTTTAGCTTTATTTATTCCTTGAATATGGAGTTTCAACAAGAAATATCTGCTGTTACATTAAATCTGTATACATGTTTTTCTCAGCTATTGGATAAGAAACCACCAACATTTAAAGTTCTTTAAACTATTATCGAAATACCCTGTATCATCAAAACAAATATGTCAGTTAATTAGTAATTATATCTATCCATTTGTCATGCTGGAATCTAAGTATCAAACAGGAAAAATATTACAGGTTGGGTTGTGAAGTACACAATAATTCTATTGAAATATTAATGAGATTATTGAGATTAACCTCTCTGCACTTCTAGTTCTGTTTTCTGTATTAAAACACTGAGAACCCTCTAAAGCTGAATGTGTAATTTTATGAATACTTGTCTCTTGAAGGCAAATGAACTAAAGAGATCACCAAATAAAATTTTTATATGTTCAATATGGCTCCATGATTAAAGCAGAGAGGAAATATCTATTCATTAATTTCCATGGTATATCTCTGTTTACGCTGTTGAATCCTCTTTCAAAATCTAAGAATAGCAGGTGGTAACCCTGATCCCCATTATATCGATTGCTCAATGATTGCTCAAAGTGAAGTTTTTAATATTACGCTGAATGACGGCATTTCTCTTTGTCACTGAAAGAGTTTAAGAGCCATTTATGAATTATACATTTGTAACTTTTAATATTCATCAGTGATTTAATATACGCACTTTTATTTTTCAGTGTCTTAATTTTAATTTTCTCAAGGTCTGGTTTCATATCTTTTGATTTTCAGAAGAGTCAGTTTTTTATGAACTAAAGAAACGGTATAGTGGTATTATTGGAGTTTTGTTTGTAGATCCAATAATACCTAATGTAATGGAGGACCCTTATGTAATGGAGGAGCATTAGTTGACAATTTATTTTTGTTTGATTTTCTTAGATCGATGAAGATTGTTGGACTTGGAACAATAACATTTAGAGATCAAATTCGTTTAATTAATTCTGATAAAGTTGAAAATATATATATTCAAACCGTAATTCCACGAATGAATTGAAGAATATGGGAAGAATCAAATTTTCGTATGAGATTAAAATCTCAAATCAAAATGTTTCATAAATTTCCTAATATGATTATAGAATTTATGTATTTTTAACATAAATCAAATCTTCATATCATCAGTTTGTATTAAGTTTTAAACATAAAGATATAATAAATGAAAAAATTTTGAAATATATTTTAACAATAAACCGTTTTACTTTATTAATTTAAAAAAAAAATTATATATATACATGAAGGTTATAAAAAACGACTGCAAAGAGTTGAAATTTTGTAACCACTTTTTTTTTCCTCTTAACAATTGAAACTGAACTTAGTCCATCTATCAATATTTCTATAAAATGAAAGCGTTTGTTGGCTGCACATCCTACGACGCACTCCAATACACAAAATCACTTGTTCTTGTGTTATTCACATTATTAGTCTTGTCTTATGCCAAATCAAACGGTAACCACTTGACGTCTGTCAAAAAATTTTACAAGACACTGATTAATTCTGTTTTATACAAATTACTTGTAATCCGCTATTTTATTTTACATGAAATTTGACAAATTTGTTTTAGTCGTAAATCTTCATATTTAATCTAAACTACTTGTACCGATTTTTAACAGTCCTCTAAAGCCAGTGTTTTTTCATTTTCACTTTTTAACCGTTAATTCCTAAACTGTCATATTTTGAATTGATAGAAAAGAATATTTTTGTTCCCTAAACGTGAGAAGTTTAAGAGTTGTGCGCTCCATTTAGCTGTTAAACGACGGGGCAAACAAAATATTCAACCTGTTAAAATTAACCAAGATCTCTTAATTTTTAATTAAATTCTGTAAATGTTGGAAAACGGTTAATGAAAACTGAAATCTCTCACCGTGAGTTCGATATTTAGTTGAGTGACAACCATCATTAAGTTTTGAAACTAGGTTAGTAGGAACAAACCTTGAGATAAATGTGTTTCTTGCGACATCTATCTCACTGACAGTGTAAGTTATTAATACCTAAATCATGATTAATTGTATTATTTCAAAACTTAGATAGATTTGGCAATGATATTTCAGTAAGGAAGGGAATTTTATTTTAAGGCAAGAGGAAGTTTTATTAGAGGATAAACAATCTTATGCGATTTAGATACATATTTGTAGCGAATCGGATGGCATGTATTTAAATAATGTTTATCTAAGAGCTCTGCACTTGTATAATTTATTTTCAACACTATTACAGATTTTGATATGTCTGCTTGTCTGAGAGAGAGAGAGAGAGAGAGAGAGAGAGAGAGAGAGAGAGAGAGAGAGAGAGAGAGAGAGAGAGAGAGAGAGAGAGAGAGAGAGAGAGAGAGAGAGAGAGAGAGAGAGAGAGAGAGAGAGAGAGAGAGAGAGAGAGAGAGAGAGAGAGAGAGAGAGAGAGAGAGAGAGAGAGAGAGAGAGAGAGAGAGAGAGAGAGAGAGAGAGAGAGAGATTAGTTGTCAATTCCTCAATATTATTATTTGTATTATACTAAACTTGAATTTTGTTTTGTTTCTCTTTGGTGAGTAATCAAAAAAGATCCCAATGCAATAAATGATTTATAACGAAACCCAATATAATGTTTATGTTTTGCTGCCGTGGAACTATTTATCCATAATGGAACTTAATTATAAATTATATACGACTTATTTACTAAGAAAAACTTTCACAATATTCAAAATTTAATTTCCGTTTCCATAATAAATTTAGATTAACTTCCAAACTGTCGAAGTAAACTTTGTAATGAGTAGAGAGAGGGGGGAGGTGCAGTTTACACTCTCGTAAAGTAGTTTCTACGGAACTTTATAGACTTGGGGAATATCAATAAATGAACTATTACATTATTATATTAGTAAGAGCCAATCCTTATATACCTTGTATAAGATTTTTTTATCCATGTAAGAATTATTGTCTTAAACTTTTCCTTATATATTTTTTTAGTTATTCTTTCCTCTGTTAGTGTTAATGAATTGGTTTATCCAACGTAAACTTAAATAAATAAAACAATTTACGATTCGTTTATAATCTAGAACTATATGAACTGGACCAGTATTGAAGTTTACTATTGAAGTGATAAGTATGCTTTATTTACACGTAAATTGTTGGGAGTGTGTTTACAAATACACCAGAAATGCATTACCTTTTAATATCTATCATCTACAAGTTATATTATTTTTATTGTCTTATTTGCTAATATTTTATAATATTATCTACGTACTTCCTGGACTAATTATCCTTAAAAACAAGCACTCTGCATATTACCTCTTATGTAGCTAATTTTAATAAATTGATGTACATAATCTATGAAAATTATGTTTCTTTATAACCCGGTTTAATAATAAACTGCTATTTTTGTTCCCATAAAATTTGCTTCATTTGGTAACAGGCCCTGCCTTCCAGTTTGCCTGTAAAAGTAAACAGAATTCTTGAATATTTCTTTATTAATATTATTAATCATTATCTTGTTTATTAAAAAAAAAAAAGAGTAGCTTAATTTGTTTAGAATTGTTTTTTGTAATAATTCAATTGTATGTTTAGTACTAATGTTTATGTACCCATGTTTAGTACTAATTCAATTTATATTTCTAAAAAAAAATAATATACAAGTCAACATTGTACATGACACATTATACAATTTAATAAACTTTGACACAAATATACAATTACAAAACACTTAACAACAATGAAACTGTCTTGAAGTCAACAAGCTGTTATGATTTCCCTGGTAGCTACTATATATTATTATACCCAGTAAAAAGCTCTATCTACAAATCACAATCTGAGTGAGCGAACTTTCAAGAGTTTTTTATTTTCTAGCGGGGTGTTATGAAACTTTGTGTAATTATGTATTGTATTGGGTTTTTTGTAAACACTGAGTTTTACCTTAAACATAATTTGTAATTTTTGTTTAGTACGTGTATCTTATTATGTTGTTATCTTAATGAAGACATAACCTTATTTGGCGATCATCTGAGGAAGGAATAATTGAAATTCCGAAACGCGTAATGATCATGCAAGTTATTAAAAAATATTTTATACTGTGCTACGTACAAGACAAATTTTTTAAATGGCATATCTTCATCTGAACGGTGAAAATAATATTAATAGTCAGAAAATTAAATAAAAAAGCATCAAATAGAAGAAAATATTTGAATACCTATATATCACTATTGATTATTATTAGAAAAATCCTTGCAAGAATACTTTATTTGAAGTAATTGTAAATAAAAACTTGTTTTAAATTAGTAACTTCACGTTATAAGTACTGCAGTAATCACAGATTGGCTCTGTGATTGGATCTGTTAATGTACCTCAGTAGTTAAGCATTCTAACCACAGATTAATTTCATGAAAACAAAGAACAATGGTAAGACCTAATGAACATCTGTGACGCAATGCAGAGTGTGGCAATCTTCCAGGATAAAGAAATGTGTGCCGAATATCTTGTTGTCAACAATTTCTTATTACATAGAATGGTTTTAATGCTATTTAACCACAATCACAATAGATCGCCTTGAGCTTGTTTTTTTCCATTTGATGTGCCTTTTTTTCTAATTTACCAGATGGAATGTCATAGGTTAAATAGCGGTTTATTTAGCAAGTTATATAGCGGTTATGCAAGTTTCTAAAATAAATCATTTATTCAACACAAATTAAATTTGCTTTGTCGTTTATGGTACATATTCTACAAAACTTCGCGCTCTGTGATTGTCAAAGTAGTTTAAACAAACTGAACTGTCAATCAGAACTTGACTAAGTTTAAAATTTTAAAATCTGTTATTCCTATACATTGTCATCAAATCAACTAATGCAGTGTTTTATATTAATAAATATTTATTGTCCTCTATGTGTTATGGTAATCAATGGCTATTAATCTGTGTTATCTAGTTCTTCATGTATCCCAAAATTGTTTCAGGGTATTAAGATAAAATGTTTGTAAACTGTAACGGCAGTAAACGAAAGTAGCACACCTCTTCATGGTTTGAAGGGAATTTGAAAATCTCTTCGATTGCCTTAAACGGTGGCCTTTTTTTGTAATACTCGTGATTTTGTAATATTATTTCAAATATGTTTCAATATTTTAGTTATCTGCTGGCACGTCTTGAGTACGAGTTTACCAATACCAAAGAAACCTACCTGGATCACCTTATCGCATATAATGATGGCGTTAGATACTTCCCCTTCATCTTTTCTATCGGGACTCTATTCAACAATTCTTGTTACTTTCAGACCTAAATATATCGTTATTAAAGTTGGCAATGGCTCTTTATTTTATGTCATTTTCTTCCTTCCTTTATAAAATAACAAGAAAAAATATACCTTTGTTTTTAGTGAGCATCCAAAATTAGATACCTATCACTTTTGTGTATTTTAAAATGCACATTGAAAACGGGACAAATAATTTCTTTTATTATATTTTCAAGATAATAATGGTTTAAAGTTTTCTATTAGATCCTTAGTCAAAATCGATAAAGATTATTTTTAATTACATTTTACATTTTGGTCTTATATCAGTTACGCCAAAACTTACTTTTTAATGTGTAAAGTTGAAACTTGTGTTTACCAAAATTAAAAGAAAAAATCACTCCATCCGTTAGCCTGATTGGTGAGAACATAGTCAGACAAACTATCTTATAATGACAAATTACTTTTACTAAGGTAACTTATAAATAGATATGACTCAAAAATCGGAGTGTATTTTTCAAGTTAACAATAATTGTTCTTCACTACGTAAGAAAGTAAAACAAGAAGTTGTCGAGTTTGGTTACAAATTAAAGGGTAAACAAATTTATAGAAATGTCCATTAAATTAATAACTACACAAAGAGATTGAAACACATATTTATAGAAATAAATATTTTACCTAAATTATTTTATTTATTTGTTTAGGGCAAAATAAATTGAATGTTAAATCTAAATAAGACTACGTTTGACTTAATTTTGGGATTAGTAGGACAAAATGTATTAACAATCAATAAATGCTAAATAGCTTTAATTTGGAGAAAATATCTGAATACATATTATCCTCATTTCTTTAATAACTATTTATTAATAAACCTGTGAGGAAAATCCTAAGTTAAGTCATCTTAATTAAAAACTTTATCACAAATTTGTTTTATCTGAATAACTTATTGTTAACATTCTCACATTATAAGTACTGCAGTAGTCACAGATTGGCTCTATGCCTAAATCTGTTATTGTACTTCAAGTTAACATTCTAACCACAGATCCAATTGGTGTGAAAAAATAACAATCTTAAGACCTAATGAACATCTGTGACGCAGTGCAGAGTGTGGCAAACTTCCAGGATGAAGCAATGTAGGCCAAATGTCTTGTTGTCAACAACTTCCCATTTTATAACAATGGCTATTGTGTTATTTAGTCACGTTAACAATAAAATTAAGTTACTTGTGTAATATACAATTACTAGTGTTTTGATTTCCTGGTTAAGGATTAAATTATATTTTGTCTTCCTTAATGAGTGACTAGCGAATGATAATTTACACTAGTGGAAGGAAAAACCACTTCCCTTGTTTAGTAATAAACTCTTGCAGCTTCGACTATATTTAAATCGCTTGTTTTAATTAGTAAGATCTTTAAAACCGGCTCGTCCTAACTGAGCAACTTTTACCTGATCAGGTAATAAGCAACATCCGAACTGAGCAACATGCCAAAAAGGGTTCTGACCACCAACGTCCGAACTGAGCAACTAGCGGCGACGTTTGGCGCACGCTTGACAGTTTTTGGAATGTAAAGAAATTATTTAACACTTATGATACAAACCTATTCTTATCAACTACAAAATACTAAATCAGGTTAAGACCAAGGCTCGTATAAAGTAAAAAAGCTATTTTACTTTTTGCCTACTTTGATTGGTAGGTTAGGTTAGGTTAAGTTTCCTGTATACCGCTTGTCTAACTGAGGGGCAAGTTGCTCAGTTCGGATGTTGGGATTAGCGTACTCTTCTTTGACCCTTTACGATCATAAAAAAAGTTGCTCAGTTCGGATGCGCCCTTTAAAACTTACAACAGAACAAACCTTTAAGTCAATAATTATTTATGAGACCCTTTTCCATTAAATTGGACAGAACATCGCTTTCTACCTCAAACTTCGTGGTTTCACGTGAACCCCGGTTGGTGCCTTCTGGGCTTTTATCTAATGACGATCTTACTTGTAGGAAATACTAACTTTATTATAGAACAACTCCTATAGAAAGTTTAACTGTACAATATATCGAGTCCTATTTTCCTAAACTTTTACCTATCTCTGATAAAAGGAGATAATTTATTCCAAGGATTTATCCACTTACTTTTCCCTTAAGTCTTTTCTTGTCTAACCTATCGAGCCAATCTGTTCAAAATTTATTACTATTTTTCCCCCAAGTCTTACAAATACATCCGGAAGTGACGTCATGTAGGTGGTGTTATTGTGGATGCCTTAGTGGGCTTTTATCTACCATCACCACCTAACGAACATCTACACTTAAATCCACAGAATATCTAAACATAAACTACATTATACTGCAACTATTTACCCCTTTTAAACAACCTTCACTGAATTACTGCAAGGGTAAAGAGATAAAATCGTACGACACAAGGACGCATAATCTTGCCAATCAGTACAGTAAGCCGACGTTAAGTACAGGGTAATTAATAAAACGCACGTAAATAAAAAAAAAGTAATTAGTAATTAAATACAGATCGCAAACGTGGTAAAAATCCATTTTTTTTTAAATCAGACAAACTTTACTCCAAACTAGAGAGTTCCACACATTCATATTTAGCTGTACATTTGATTGATCAGTTAAATTATATATTATGAACCATGGTTGGGTGATCATCAATGATCACAACGTGAGGTGTTCGTGTACGACCAAGAAGTGTTCTTGTATTGTGTAAAAGGGAGTCATGCGATTTCAAATTAGTTGAGACACATTCAAATTGAACACGTTTTTAACACGAAAAAAGTTTTATTACTCACTTTAAAAACGTATAGCTGAAATTTGTAAATAAGCTAACATCATCTGACTCTTAATTGCGTAAAAACTAAATTATCTCAGGTGGTATTTAATGACTTTAGCCTTAATTCCATTCTAAATACACCCTTTTTAATAGAAATCAAGTACCGAAATATATTTTTTGAACCATGATGGTTGCTCATTTAATGATCACGACTTAGGGTGTTCATGTACTAATAAGATTGTTCTTATTAGTATTGTATAAAAGGGAGTCATCCGATTCCAAAATAGTTGAGACACATTTAATTAATTCTATACTTATAGATTTTTATCTATCTTCTTGCCGAATATTTGAATTACGTGAATAATAATTACTCTGAATGCAATATTAATCTGCTGGCATAAAACCGTGCTTATTTATTTTGTTGTTAATTTGTGTATCAACTCTACATTCGAATTATACCTATATAATATTTAAATCACCAATTACACTAAATGAGCTATTCCAAGCTCATAAAAGTTTTTGATTAAAATAAAAATAAAAAAATCTTAACTACAAGCTTTACGACTATCATTTTGATTCCATTCTTTCAATACATCCTACATTTTAATAGGAATCAAGTACCGAAGTATATGTTTTGAACCAAGATGGTTGCTCATTTAATGATCACGACTTAGGGTGTTCATGTACTAATAAGATTGTTCTTATTAGTATTGTGTAAAAAGTAGTCATCCGATTTCAAATTAGTTGAGACACATTCAAATTTAGCACATTTTTAACGCCGAAAAATGTTTGATTTTATTCTTGAAATATTAGCGTCAAAAACTTGTATATGAAATTTGAAAATAAGCTAACAACATCTGACTCTTAATTGCGTAAAAATTAAATTATCTCATCCACATAAAACTAACAAATCGTGGCTCTGTGATGTGGGGTGAGTGGTATTTAACGACTTTAGCCTTACATTAGTGTTTGGTGACAAATGTTCAAACATTGTGATTTGTCGCTCTGTTCTGTAAAAAGCAAATTACTTTTCACTTCTATTTCTTTTCATAGAACCTGCGATAACTTGTTTCTAACTGTTGTCATTTTAAATTCCGATAACTTTGCTTTTTAGTTCATAATATATTCAACTAATTGCAATCCTTAGCTTTTCTACAAATTTTTATTAATACCCAAATAATTTTTGGCAACTAAAGTTATTATTACAGATTGCTGTTATTACTATATTTGTTATTTTAAAGTACGTTATTTTCGTTGCACATAATATCTTCTCGACTTTCTAGATAAATAATGACATTTACAACTTTTAAAAACATGAATATTTTCACAAATAGTAGGACCTTGTGTGCTTACATTTCTCTTGTTAGAAATAAATAAGGAAATTTAAGAAATTCAATCTTTTATTATCTATAACTGTTTTATGTAAATAAAATTCGCTATTCCCCTGATTACTGAAACTCTGGACAAATTTCAGGAGCCATTTATGGTGGTATTACTGGAGTGTAGGTCTAAACTTGAAAAGAGTTAAAGATATATCCGTGGATAGTAGATATCTTTGCTTTAACCATGAGTTACCTCCTTACTTTCCCCTTGCTCTCTTTCTTCTATCTTAGCTTTCTGACCAAAATATTTTAGTTTTATTTTCGTGATAACTTCTGACAAGACCAGCTATAGTTGTAGTAACTAGGAAAGCAGCCATCATGGACTTTACTTTACATGACACCACCTAACCTACTTTTACACTATAATACACAAAACACTTGACACTACACTACACTTGCTGTCTTTACTGACGCTGTCTGGTCTGACTCGACATGTCATGACTCACTCAGAGAGTTAAAATCAGTCTTACAAAGATTGTTAAGTAGAATAAAGAACCGACGATAAGCATGAATAATAATTAAACCTAAGCCGAAAATGTTGTACCAATTGGATGGTAATAAACATTATAGGTTTTGAATTTTATCTTCCTGGTTTCTCAGAAACATTAAACTTTTCCACAGGTCAAATAGACTCCTCCAATTTACATGAATTTTTAACACAGCTCCTTTGTTGTTCAATATAGAGATATATCAAACTTCATATTGAAATCGGATGATAAAAAGATAAATGGTAGAGTAAAATCTCTACAAAACGAACACAGATATTAAATATCAATAAAATATGTTTGTATGTTATTATTCCTGTTACCTTTTGTTAAACTATGTTATGTTTTGTTAATATGTGTAGATATCTGAAGATGGAGTAAATCTCCGAAACGCGCCGAAAAAAGAGGAAGTCACGTGACGGACAAAACAAAAACGTAAGTAAACTTTAAAAGAAAAGTAAGTATAGATATTCAAATAAATACAAGTTAACATATATACAATAAGTATACAACATTTCTTTCAGTTAACATTATTTTTTTGACAAAAGCAATAGCGAATATACACACCACAATTATATACCTAAAAAGTTTACTTGTATTTAATGTCATGATTATTATATTTTCATCTTTTTGTTATATAAACAGTTTGACTAATTCATTTTTTCAAGAATACTTTATACAAGTAAAGAATAAAAAGATATTATCATAATTTATTTTTCTCAAAGTCATCGAATACTCTTTAACAAAATCATATAAATATATTGTGGTGAAATCTTTTCACCACCTCCCTTTTTTCCCGGAGATACTTCTATGCTAACAACTGTACTAGCGGGTTGCCTGAATGCTAACCTAACCTGAATTGTTTTCAATCAAATCTGTTTACCTCCTCCCACGGTGATGAAAAACCTTATCTCGCTTCAAGGTTAGAAAAAGAGTGGTGCACCAGGAGAGACCGGTTGTGTACAAGGAAGTGCATGTCTTCTAGTGTACAGGATAACCCATATTCCAGGTACCTCCCAAATTGTTCACCCGCCAATTACCGGTTAATTAGCCCCTTTTAGGATGAGTCAGACGGACCAGGGTTTTCGGAGGTGCTTTTCCAAATTTCGTATAAAATTAAATAATTGAGAAGTAGTTAACGGCTATTTTGGCCTAATACTGTTTCCTAGACCACTAGTTTTAAATAAAGTCATTCGCTTAATATTATGCAGAGTTAATTTAGTTTTTATGTATTTAAGAACCTAGTTTAATCGCTCATGAAGCTGGCTGACTAACCCGTAGTATTTGAGTAGTCGAGGGTATGTGTCAGGTTAATCCCCCCACACCCTAATTTCCTTCCCAAAATCAAACTCTCTTTAAGATTCCCGGCCGCATAAAACAATTTATAAAAACTCAGTTTGCTGCATTATTCCCACTTACAACTACAAATAAGTCTTAACCGACACTTTGGTGTCAACTGCTGTCAGAACTATTGCAAATTCAAGTATTTATTGTTTTAAACACTTTACTAACAAACCATTCATGTAAGATATAAATAAATATAGACGTTAGTGTAAGTCTGAGGAGTACAAAACTTAGCTCTTTTTATGTTCTAAAATATTCACTAAATATTTCTTGTAAAATCAATTTGTCTATTGTTAAACCTACGGTCTGATACACGACAATATTCTTAGACCAGGAAGTATCACTAAATAATATCATAGCTACTACATACTTCAACAGAACTCTAGTCACTGTCATAAATAATAAAAATGATATGTTTTATGAGCGGGTTCCTTTTTATATTGTGATTGTAATTTAACATTATTTATCGTGATCAAATTGGTAGAAATATTATTCTGTAACATTGGGTTTGTATAACATCTTAAGTTCTGTCTGTACCTCGACCACTTGTGGTCTTCGATGGCTGGTGAGCCAATTTGGTGGAAACATAAACGACTCGACCACTGTGTAAATTTTACTCTATTTCAAATTGACATAAACATCAATGTCATTGTTACAAAAAAATCACAGGGTGAAAAATGTAACAGTTAGTAAAATAAATATGTATCTAATATTTGTGTGCCCTATGACACTCAAATACGTTTTTTTTCACATAAATTGTAATCAAAACATCAAAATAGTGTCAACATTTAAAGTATCTACTAACATTTAAATTGGATTTGTTTTAATGCTGGTTTGTGAGTAAGAATTGTCGGTTACAAACTGAAAAAATCATCACCAATAAGTCAAAGTAGCAAATATGGAATATATTGCAAGTAGGGTTTTACAATACACCCATCGAGGAAGATTTGAGATGATGATGCTAATCACCCTTCTAGTTCTGCTTGCTATATTAAAATCTTATCACTGTAAATATCCTTAAACTAATTGCTTTAGTTTTTTGGTTTTTAAATTCTGTCATTTCTGGTTTGAAGTTATGGATTTTAAATCATTTACTTGTTAACTGTACTCATTAGTGTGTTAGTTATTTAATTTGATTTAACATCAGTGTTTCAACCCCCACCCCCTCCCTTATTGCAATGAAGGAGCAGTCGATGGTAGCACACTGATTAGCTCTATCGTTAAAAGGAAACAAAAGTGATAATTTTAACAGAAATTTGTTTTTGTTAAATTTTCCTACATCGTGAATGTTTTTGAATTTGAGACAACAACCTACAAATATTACAGTAAATAACTGTTTAACTTATTATAATAATGCTAACACTAAATGTTTACAGTTATTACATGATAGACAAGGTGAAAAGTATATGTGGGGAGTAACAAATGTTCTTGTGAGCTTAAAGTCCGAAATCATGATTTTAATAAACTTCAAAATGAGCGATATGGTTTAATCTATCGGTTCTGTTTGTAACCAGTAAATTATCGAAGTAAATATGAATTAACTTCTGATTCATTTTGGTTTTTATGCAAATTATTCTTACTTGTAAATCTTTACATTAATATAAACCAGCCTCGCCGATTTTCTAATCTCTCAAACCAGTGTCCATTTTGAATCTTCACGTTTTGACTGACGACTCCTGAATTTCTGATAGTTAAACAGAATACTTTTTATTCCCTAAACGTTGGGTGTTAAAGAATGTTGTGAAAATTAAAGAAGATTTGTTAGTTTAAATTAAACTCAGAGAGAGAGAGAGAGAGAGAGAGAGAGAGAGAGAGAGAGAGAGAGAGAGAGAGAGAGAGAGAGAGAGAGAGAGAGAGAGAGAGAGAGAGAGAGAGAGAGAGAGAGAGAGAGAGAGAGAGAGAGAGAGAGAGAGAGAGAGAGAGAGATAGGACAGTTAATGGAAACTGAAATCACTAGTCGAGAGTTCGACATTTAGTTGAGTGACAACCTTCATTAAGTTCTGAAACTAGGTTAGTAGGAGGAACCATCTTTGAGATAAATGTGTTTCTAGCAATATCTATGTCACTGGCAGTGTACTCCAAGTTAATTATACCTAAAACATGATTAATTATATTAGGATTTCAATGATATTTCAATAAGGAAGAAGATTCAATCAAAGAAAAGTTTTGTAATAAGATAAACAGTTCATTGGAAAACAAATTTGTATGATATCGGTTGATATGGATTTAAGACAAGATTGGCTGACTATCCGTCTGTAGTAATAGTTTAAAACCGTTGCACTTGTTTAATTAATTCTATACTTATAGATTTTTATCTATCTTCTTGCCGAATATTTGAATTACGTGAATATTAATTACTCTGAATGCAATATTAATCTGCTGGCATAAAACCGTGCTTATTTATTTTGTTGTTAATTTGTGTATCGAATCTAGATAATAATATATTTAAATCATCAATTGCACTAAATGAGCTATTCCAAGCACATAAAAGTTTTGATTAAAATAATTATCAAAAACCTTAACTACAAGCTTTACGACTATCATTTTGATTCCATTCTTTAAATACATCCTACATTTTAATAGAAACCAAGTACCGAAATATATGTTTTGAACCATGATGGTTGCTCATTTAATGATCACGACTTAGGGTGTTCATGTACTAATAAGATTGTTCTTATTAGTATTGTATAAAAGGGAGTCATCCGATTCCAAAATAGTTGTGACACATTCAAATTTAGCACATTTTTAACGCCGAAAAATGTTTGATTTTATTTTTGAAATATTAGCGTTAAAAACTTGTATATGAAATTTGTAAATATGCTAACATCATCTGACTCTTAATTGCGTAAAAACTAAATTATCTCATCCACATAAAACTAACAAAACGTGGCTCTGTGAAGAGGGACGAGTGGTATTTAATGACTTTAGCCTTACATTAGTGTTTGGTGACAAATGTTCAAACATTGTGATTTGTCGCTCTGTTCTGTAAAAAGCAAATTACTTTTCACTTCTATTTCTTTTCATAGAACCTGCGATAACTTGTTTCTAACTGTTGTCATTTTAAGTTCCGATAACTTTGCTTTTTAGTTCATAATATATTCAACTAATTGCAATCCTTAGTTTTTCTACAAAGTTTTATTAATATCCAAATAATTTTTGGCAACTAAAGTTATTATTACAGACTGCTGTTATTACTATATTTGTTATTTTAAAGTACGTTATTTTCGTTGCACATAATATCTTCTCGACTTTCTAGATTAATAATGACATTTACAACTTTTAAAAACATGAATATTTTCACAAATAGTAGGACCTTGTGTGCTTACATTTCTCTTGTTAGAAATAAGTAAGGAAATTTAAGAAATTCAAACTTTTATTATCTACTACTGTTTTATGTAAATACAATTCGCTATTCCCCTGATTACTGAAACTCTGGACAAATTGCAGGAGCCATTTATCGTGGTGTCACTGGTCTTTTGGTCTAAACTTGAAAAGAGTTAAAGATATATCTCCGTGGATAGCGGGCTTCTTTGCTTTATACCAGGAGTTCTCTCTTTACTGTCCCCTTGCTCTCTTTCTTCTATCTTAGCTTTCTGACCAAAATATTTTAGTTTTATTTTCATGATAACTTCTGACAAGACCGGCTGTAGTTGTAGTCCCTAGGAAAGCAGCCATCGTGGACTTTACTTTACATAACACCACCTAATATACATTTACATTATAATACACAAAACACTTGACACTACACTACACTTGCTGTCTTTACTGACGCTGTCTGGTCTGACTCGACATGTCATGATTCACTCAGAGAGTTAAAATCACAGTCTTACAAGGATTGTTATGTAGAATAAAGGACCGACGATAAGCATGAATAATAATTAAACCTTAGCCGAAGGTGTTGTACCAAATGGCTGGTAATAAACATTATAGTTTTTGAATTTTATCTTCCTGGTTTCTCAGAAACATTGAATTTTTCCACAGGCCAAATAGACTCCTCCAATTTACATGAACTTTTAACACAGCTCCTTTCTTCAAGATGGAGATGTATCAACCTTCATATTAAAATCGGATGGTTAAAAGATAAATGGTAGAGTAAAATCTCTACAAAACGAACACAGATATTAAGTACCAATAAAATATGTTTGTATGTTATCATTCCTGTTGTCTTTTGTTAAACTATGTTATGTTTTGTTAATATGTGTAGATATCTGAAGATGGAGTAAATCTCCGAAACGCGCCGAAAAGAGAGGAAGTCACGTGACGAGCAAAACAAAAACGTAAGGAAACTTTAAAAGAAAAGTAAGTATAGATATTCAAATAAATACAAGTTAACATATATACAATAAGTATACAACATTTCTTTCAGTTAACATTCTTTTTTTGACAAAGCAATAGCGAACATACCACCACAATTATATGCCTAAAAAGTTTACTTGTATTTAATGTCATGTTTATTATATTTTCATCATTTTGTTATATAAACAGTTTGACTAATTCATATTTCAAGAATACTTTATACAAGTAAAGAATAAAAAGATATTATCATAATTTATTTTTCTCAAAGTCATCGAATACTCTTTAACAAAATCATATAAATATATTGTGGTTAAATCTTTTCACCACCTCCCTTTTTTCCCGGAGATACTTCTATGCTAACAACTGTACTAGCGGGTTGCCTGAATGGTAAATTGCAGGGGAATTGTTTTGAATCAAATCAGTTTACCTCCTCCCACGGTGATGAAAAACCTTATCTCGCTTCAAGGTTAGAAAAAGAGTGGTGCACCAGGAGAGACCGGTTGTGTACAAGGAAGTGCATGTCTTCTAGTGTACAGGATAACCCATATTTCAGGTACCTCCCAAATTGTTCACCCGCCAATTATGGTTAATTAGCCAAAGTAAACATGAATTACCTTTTGATTAATTTTGGTTTTATGCAAATTATTCTTACTTGTAAATCTTTACATTAATATAAACCATCTTCACAGATTTTCTAAACTCTCAAACCGGTGTCCATTTTCAATCTTCACGTTTTGACTGACGATTCCTGAATTTCCGATAGTAAAGCCGAATACTTTTTATTCCCAAACGTTGGACGTTAAAGATGTTGTGGTAATTAAAGAAGATTTGTTAGTTTAAATTAAATTCAGAGAGAAAGGTAGGACAGTTAAGGGAAACTGAAATCACTCGCCGAGAGTTCGACATTAAGTTGAGTGACAACCTTCATTAAGTTCTGAAACTAGGTTAGTAGGAGGAATCATCTTTGAGATTAAATGTGTTTCTAGCAATATCTATGTCACTGGCAGTGTACTCCAAGTTAATTATAACTAAAACATGATTAATTATATTAAGATTTCAATGATATTTCAGCAAGCAAGAAGATTCAATCTTAAAGAAACGTTTTGTAATAAGATAAACAATTCATTGGAAAACAAATTTGTATGATATCGGTTGATAAGGATTTAAGACAAGATTGGCTGTCTGTCCGTCTGTAGTAATTGTTTAAAACCGTTGCACTTGTTTAATTAATTCTATACTTATAGATTTTTATCTATCTTCTTGCCGAATATTTGAATTACGTGAATAATAATTACTCTGAATGCAATATTAATCTGCTGGAATAAAACCGTGCTTATTTATTTTGTTGTTAATTTGTGTATCGAATCTACATTCGAATCTAGATAATAATATATTTAAATCACCAATTGCACTAAATCAGCTATTCCAAGCACATAAAAGTTTTTGATTAAAATAATTATCAAAAACCCTAACTACAAGCTTTACGACTATCATTTTGATTCCATTCTTTAAATACATCCTACATTTTAATAGGAATAAAGTACCGAAATATATGTTTTGAACCAAGATGGTTGCTCATTTAATGATCACGAAGTAGGGTGTTCATGTACTAATAAGATTGTTCTTATTAGTATTGTGTAAAAGGGAGTCATCCGATTTCAAAATAGTTGTGACACATTCAAATTGAACACATTTTTAACGCCGAAAAATGTTTGATTATATTCTTGAAATATTCGCGTCAAAAACTTGTATATGAAATTTGTAAATAAGCTAACAACATCTGACTCTTAATTGCTTAAAAACTAATTTATCTCATCTACAAAACATGGCTCTGTGAAGAGGGACGAGTGGTATTTAATGACTTTAGCCTTACATTAGTGTTTGGTGACAAATGTTCAAACATTGTGATTTGTCGCTCTGTTCTGTAAAAAGCAAATTACTTTTCACTTCTATTTCTTTTACATGTAGTAGAACTCGTGATACTTGTTTCTAACTGTTGCTATTGTAAATTATGATAACTTCTCTTTTTAGTTCATAATATATTTAACTAATGCAAACCTTAGCTTTTGTACAGAGTTTTATTAATATGCAAACAATTTTTGGCAACTATTGTTATTGTTACAGATTGCTGTTATTACTATATTTGTTATTTTAAAGTACGTTATTTTCGTAGCACATAATATCTTCTCGACTTTCTAGATTAATAATGATATTTACAACTTTTAAAAACATGAATAATTTCACAAATAGTAGGACCTTGTGTGCTTACATTTCTCTTGTTAGAAATAAGTAAGGAAATCTAATAAATTCAAACTTTTATTATCTACTACTGTTTTATGTAAATAAAATTCGCTATTCCCCTGATTACTGAAACTCTGGACAAATTTTATCAGCCATTTATGGTGGTATTACTGGAGTGTAGGTCTAAACTTGAAACGAGTTAAAGATATATCCGTGGATAGTAGATATCTTTGCTTTATACCATCAGTTACCTCCTTACTTTCCCCTAGGTCTCTTTCTTTTATCTTATCATTTTGATCAAAAACTATTATAGATTTATTTTCATGATAACAAACAATCGGCTGTAGGGAAGCATCCATTATGGACTTTTCTTTAGCATAACACCACCTAACATACATTTACACTATAATATACGATATACTTAACACAAACACTACACTGGATGTTTCTACAGATACTGCCTGATCTGATTTGACATGTCATGACTTGCTGAGAGAGTTAAAGACGAAGCAGAACACTGGTTAAAGTTTAGTATAGAAGTCCGACAATAAGCATAATTATTCATTAACAAGAACCAGAGGTGTTGTTCCAATTGAATAGTAATAAATATTCTAGTTTTTCACAGTTGGGCTTCACAGAAACATCTGACCTTTTCCACAGGCCAAATAGACTCCTCTAATTTGTATTACTTTAAACACAACCGCTTTGTTCAAGATGGGGATCTAACAAACTTCATATTTAAATCGGATTATAAAAAATAAATGGTATAGTACAATCTCTACATGTTGATCTTAAGGTTACAGTTAAGGTGCTTAAGGTTTACAACCGTAAGACTTAAGGGACGTTTAATGTTATTTTGTTATATTTCTGAGATAGCCAGACTGTACCGTATTACTGCGACCTCCAATAAATATAAAAGAAGGAGGCAATTTGTATGACTGAAATTATTTTGATTGGCTAATAGATACAAACTAATTCTCGAATAAAATAGCAGAAACAATATTTGTTAGAATAAAACTTTTATTGAAAAATATCTTCCACTATGTTCGAAATATTAGATATATTTTATTTCACGAAAATATGAACTTAGGAAGAAATAATAAATATCAGTAAACTCTGTTTGTATATCACAGTTCATGCTTTTGTTAAAATATGTATACAATTCTCTGCTTGAAGTTATTTGTTAATGATGGAAGTTCAATTTTATTATTATACATTTTCGGACATTTGCCATCATTTCTGTGTTAGAAATCAAAACACGACGTTTCGGGAATAAGAATCAATTCCCGTTATCAAGTGACTAAAAACTAAAGAAACATGAAACTAGAAACTAAGCCTATGTAAGAAGTAAAACTAAATAAGAATAATTTTTTTGACTTCTCAGTTTTAGCTCTGAGATGCATGCTTAGATATTAAGGTTGGTGGATTCTTATTTAATTTTACTTCTTACATAGGCTTGGTTTCTAGTTTCATGTTTCTTTAGTTTTTAGTCACTTGATAACGGGAATTGATTCTTATTCCCGAAACGTCGTGTTTTGATTTCTAACACACAATTGATGGCAAATGTCTGAAAAATGTATAATAATAAAAATGTATACAATATTTTGAATTCAGTTAACGCTCTATTTGTTGGCAAATTTGGTAGCAATTTAAAAAACCAAATTTATATGTAATTGATGTAGTGTAATCATTTAGTGAAATAATATATTGACACCGTTTGACTATTCATATTTTAAGAATACATATATATATATATATATATATAAACCATAAAATATCATGGTCATCATTTATTCAGGTCATACAAGGACTTCAGATACTCTTTTACAACATTTATGTAAATATATTACTACTTGAAACTACCAAAGAAATAAATTTCAATCGACACTTTGGTGTCAACAGCAATATCACTATCGATGTGAGAACTTCTAGTGTATTTATTGTTTTAACTATTTAACTCCTTTACCACTTAACCACTCAAGTAGGATATAAATAAATACATAGTGAGGGTGTGTCTGAGCAGTGCAAAACAGCTCTTTTGGATGATAAAAATATAGGTGGTAGGGTAATATCTCTAGAAAGATGAACAAAGAAGATATTAACAGATAATAAATATCAATAAAAATATGTTTGTATATTATTGTCTATGTTTTTGTTAACAAGAAAAAGAAGTACAGATATTGAAAGTACAAGTTAACTATTGGCAATTTGTATCCTTTTTCAAAAAATTACTTTCAGTAAACACCCTTTTTTTACAACAGCAGAAGCAAAAATACAAACAAAGATTACTTTTATTTAATGTCATGTTATTTATAAGTACATCTTTTTGTGAAATAATGTATTGGAGCTGTTTAACTAATTCATATTTCAAGAATACTTATATATATATATATATATATATATATATATATATATATATATATATATATATTTAAAGAATAAAATAGAGATTATCATAATTTATTTTTCTCAAACTCTTTTAAAAATCATATAAATATTGACACTTAAAACTGCAAAATAAATAAATTTCAACCGACACTTTGGTGTCAACTGCTGTCAGAACTATTGCAAACTCAAGTATTTTATTGTTTTAACCATTTAACCACTTTACTAACAAACCATTCATGTATGATATAAATAAATATAGACGTTAGTGTATGTCTTAGGAGTACAAAACTTAGCTCTTTTTATGTTCTAAAATATTCAATAAATATTTCACGACAATATTCATAGACCAGGAAGTATCACTAAATAATATCATACCTACTTCATACTTCAACAGAACTCTAGTCATCGTCGTAAATAAGAAAAATAAAACGCCTTATGATTGGCTTAAGCGTTGAATTGTGATTGGTTTACCATTTATTGTGATAACAATGGCAATACATACATATTACTTAAATATGTACCATTCGGTTTGTATAAAATCTGGAATGCTGACTTACCTCTTACCACAAGCGTTCTTCTATGGCAGGTGATCCAATTTGCTGGAAAAATAAACAACTCCATAATGTTTATATTTTATTCTAATACATATAAGTTATATATTGGTTCAGTTAAAAAGAAATCACAGAGTGAAAAGTGTAAATAATCATTTACACTATAGATTTTCGTACATCTATGAATCTCAAAAACTTTTCTATTCGTATAAGTAATAAATGAAAAATTCAAATAGTTACTTTTTACTATAATATTTAGATACCGGTAGATTAAAAGTGTGAAGAGTAGAGTTTTTTTTTAATTTGTTTTTTTGGTGCTGGTTGTCGGTTATGAATTGAAAATGTACCTTACGAGTTGTTTCAATATTTGGCCGAAATAATTTATAGCAAATTTTGATGAAATATGAAAATTTTTTAATCAAAACCAATGTACTTTCTTTATGGACAATTAACCTGTACCTGTATATAACTGTATACCTGTATTTGTAGAAACATTGCATTGTTTTGTTTGAGCCCATCATTATTGTAAATTATATATATATATATATATATATATATATATATATATATATATATATATGTGTGTGTGTGTGTGTATGAGTTTTTGTAAATAAAAGAATTTCCAGATTGAGAGTTTTTGTAATGTTTGCCAATCTCTAAATTCTGTTGAAAATGTAAACTTAAATTAACATCTGATTTTTAAATTTTCTGGTTTTCAAATTTGTATTACAAAAACGATAGTTTTAAATCGGTCAAAATTTAAATTTTCAAACAAACACATATATATTTATAGCTCTGTAGGGCTATGTTGTGGAACAACCCGTCTAAATATATTATACGTAACATGATCCATTCACGTTTCGTGTATCACGACTATAATAAATAAATTAACTACTAAAGAAATGTTGAAAAACATTCAAAGTTTTCGCCCATAACTCTTGATTGTTTACGCAGAGGACTTGGTTTCACCCTTCCTAGGGGAAATTCAGGGCAATAAATTCAAAAACTCCATTTCTTTGATTAATAATCATTTCCGCAAAAACAAAGAAAGTTAAGGAATGTGTTCGTTTCCTTGACAAAAACGATTTACTTTCCTGGGGAGAGTTTTAAGGAAATTGAGTGTTTCTGCTCCACGAAGTTATTACGTTCAATTTCCATTTATGATTTTCTGATACCCTAAATAGAATTATATATATAACAGGTTGTCTCAAACTGCAGTAACTTTAGTAAAAAATAATTCTGTTTTAAATAATTCTTAGCCCACAGCATTTTTCTGCGAAAAAAGGGTGTATTTAATTTTTAATTTTAATAATATTATGTAGTATGAATGAAATTTGATAGATGTCGAGTTTTTTGAGAAAATATCAGTTTTGAATCCCCCTGAGAACGAGAAATTGTTTTAAGAATGAAGTCTATCAGCCGTATGTTTACCTATTTTGTCTCTCTGACTACTGTAGCCTGCGCAGTGGCTGACAGATAACAGAACCGTCATCATTACCAAAACTAGTTTGTAATCAAAGTCATCCCAGAACTAATATTTCTACGAGAGACATCACTCAGATCTCTATACTTCTTGTACGATAGAAAATAAATTGCATAGTTTTAGTCATTTAAATAAGTTTTTTAATAAATATATTTGAAAGAAATTAAACTTATAAAACAATTAATTAGAATATAAAGTTTGCAGATTAAATTCTACGAGTGCCAACACTAATTGAATAAGATAACACACTTATTGTCAAATTATACTGGTGGAGAAAATTGTATGTTGGTAACATTGCGAAGTACACGGACATAGTCTCCGATAATAGCATAGTTAGTATTTATTATGCTGATCTATGAGACCTAGATGAGTGTCGTCAATACAAAGTTAACGATATGTGTAAAATATTCAATTCAGGAAGCCTTTGTCAGTTAAGTAGCAAGGTTGTACCAGTTGGTAATACTTCTATTTAACTGTTAGTGAAAGGCTGCTATACGGATTGTCAGATAAGGTTAGGTTAGGTTAGCTTAGGTTAGGTTAGGTTAGGTTAGGTTAGATTAGGTTAGGTTAGGTTAGGTTAGGTTAGGTTAGGTTAGGTTAGGTTAGGTTAGGTGCAGTTACCGAGTTACAGTCTGACATTATGAAAATTAACGTATATTTCAACCAAATCATCTCCGGAGCTCAAAATTTTGACCAAAACTTAATTAAAAAATACTCTATGGTTACGTGCAGTGTTTTAATTCAAGATGTGATTATTTTTAAAAGCCATGTATGTAACCTACAAAATTGTCATTCTAAAAGGAAGTGAATATAAAAAGAAGTAAAAAATACAACGAACAGCTAAATACAATAATTTGTTTAAATCGTAGAATTTTTTTATTTATAAATATAGTTTTTCGAATTGCTAAGGAAAATAAAAATTTCCACTTCTTGATTTTTTGCTCAATTTTAAAGCTTAGTTGTATTATGAAACACTCATAAAATTGCGCCGGACCAATCAAAATCGCAGGAGGGGCAAGTTTTCTAGCCGTGTTTATCTCTCCATGACAAAACACTCAATAAAACCAAAACATTCGCTTCTCAAATTTAAATACAAAATCTTTCGTCTTCTAGCCTACAGCCCTAATTAGGCTTCTACTGAATATCATCGGTTTACCAAACTGAAAGACTTTGGGAGGAATATATTTTAAGGAAAGATATAGACTGAAGATAATCGTGTTTACTTTTTCAATTGAACAGAAAATGACCCAAATATACAAAAAATCCCGGTACAATTAGTATACCAAAACTGTAGAAAAGTAACTAATGTATGTTAAATAAAATGTATTATTCAAAGAACTTCTTCGTGTATTTTTCTTATCATAAAAATAGTATTTCCTAGTAACATGTAAAACGTCATGTGAATACTGTTAAATCTGAGAGATATACTATGTCACAACCACGACAGTGAGAGAATTTATTACTCAAATTTCTGTGAATATCAACAAGCTATATATCTACCCTTTCAGGGGGTAGTTCACACTAAAGGTGAGTCAACAACCCCTTACATTACAAGTGGACTGCATAACATGGACACTAGCCACTCTGTAGAAACGTAAATTTATTTTCATTACTACTACAAAAACATTTCCAAAAAGATGGAAATATAAAACTAAGCTGGTAGTGGTTATACTTAGAAAACTTACATTTACTTTTGTATATTTCATTTATTACTTTTCTTAATGAAAAATTGTACACAAGACACTTACTCTATAAAACGTTTTCGCTTTTAACTGAAGATACATTGAACAGATTTTCATTAAATTTGAGTAGGTATAAATCAAGAAGTACAATGTTGGTTTATAACCTAAAACGTGGAGAATTTTTGGAGATTCTACAAGTGATATAGGAAATGAAAGAATTATAATATGACATATCTCTATTTTTTGTGTTTTTGTGTTTTTTTATTTTTTTTTAATTCTTGATATATATATAGAGAGAGAGAGAGAGAGAGAGAGAGAGAGAGAGAGAGAGAGAGAGAGAGAGAGAGAGAGAGAGAGAGAGAGAGAGAGAGAGAGAGAGAGAGAGAGAGAGAGAGAGAGAGAGAGAGAGAGAGAGAGAGGGGGGGAGAGGGGGAGAGAGAGAGAGAGAGAGAGAGAGAGAGAGAGAGAGAGAGAGAGGTTTGGCAAAATGCTATTGCGCACTAGTCCCAAGGGGACTTATGAGTCGGACTCTCCGAATGGCCTACCGACTAAAACCTTCCTCTTTCCCAGGCATTATTCCACTCCGGTACCGCTCTCGCATTTCATCAGAGTGGTGCCTGCTTTTGTCCTGTTTAGGTCTCCCCTTCTGCTATTATTATGGTTCTAACCAACCTTCCTCCTTCTTACATCAAGGCAATACAGCCTTGATATACTTTGATATTGCTTCCCATTTCTCTCTGGATGTTAACATCTGCATAATGGACTCGGTTGTTAAGTCTCCTACCTTGTTCTTGATATCTCTCCTCTGTTGAGAAAAACGCTCACAATCAAAAATCGTATCTTTCACGTCATCTCTGGCGTCTCTACACCTTATGCACCTTATATCTATTGTTTGTGTTATTTTGGATATTTACAGAGTAATCAAAATTGTTAGCTCTAAATAAATAAAAACTTTTTTAATAGAATACATTTAAGGATATATTAAAATCTTTATGGGATCAGTATAGAAAATATATTTAAAAAAAATAGGTACTGACAATTGTAATATTATCTATTAATTTTTACAAATTTGAAGGGGTAAATTGGTAATGTTTGATATCCCAACCAACAGTGTCATCCAGGCTCCAACTGTCTGGTTTACCAAACTGAAAGGTGTTATGTGAAGAATATCTTTTGAAGAATTGATGAAAACGGTTACGGTTCAAGAATTTTGCAAAATATATGTAAACCTTCACTGCTGTCGTTAATTTACTATTTTATAAGTAAATAAGTCACTTGTTTACACTTAAGTGTTTATATGTATCACTTAATGTAAAAACGTATTCAAGACAACTTGCAAAACAAAAATGTTATAAGTCCTCTCACTGTTATTTCCTATGTGTTATATAACCACTGTTTTATTGGATTGTACTACAATAGAAATCTTACTGCTTAGATATTGTTAATAAATTTAACTATTCTTAATTGTGGTAGCTTGTCGATTTCGAACGTCACCCCTTGATCAAGAGTTCCATGTACTCCTGGGTTCGAATAACACCCAGGTCACAAGGATTATTATTTGCTGTCAAGTTCTTTCCAAACAGTGGGATGAAGGAGGGAGGGCCCACTTCAATAAACGGTGGTTGGGTGGTTTGAGTGAAGTTGACGGGCTGGTTAATATCCAGCTGCACAAAACACACCAATTATGTAAATTTTATAAAATTTTAACCAAAAAAATGTATAAAATCACTTGTTATACCTAAAATAAACAATTTATAAGCATGTACATGAATTTATGAAATATATTTAAACATTAGAGAATGAAACTTTAAAGAAAAGGCTCTTAGCCTTGTAATACTAAACAATTCTACTTTAAACTGAAAATTAAGGCATGGCCTAAGAGTTCTTATTATGTCTTAAAACATATTAAATTTCATGTAAATTCTGTGAAATCTGAGATATGTACGTCACGAATATGATTGTGAGAGAATATATTACACAAACTTCTATTAAAGTCAGCAAGCTATATATCTACCCTTTCAGAGTTTGTTCACCCTAAAGGTAAGTCAACAACCCCGTCCATTGCAAGAGAATATATATTAGCACAAGTTTTGACTGCATAACATAAAGACTATCCACTCTGTAGAGACATAAATTAATTTTCATTACTATTCTAAAACATTTTCCAAAATAGAAGGAAATATAAACCTCAAATGAAAGTGGTTGAACTTAGAAAACTTTCGTTTGTAAATTGTATTCTTTATTTATTGCATTTCCTAAAGTCAAATCTTACAATACACACTCTGTAAAATGTTTTTCCTTTTAACTGAAAATATACTGAACTGATTTTTATTAAATTTATATGGATAGGAGTCAAGAAGTACAATGTTGAGGAATAAATTACAAAATTTAGGAAAAGCCTAAAGAATTTACGAAATACACTACATACTTACATATATTTTATTTCTGTGTACTCTTATTTCAATTAAATAGTTATCAAATTGTAGGCTATCACATCGAAAAAGAAAACTCATAAACCAATTATAGGATAGCAAATTTATTTAAGTTACATACTTATCGACATGCTTGAGATATCTTGGCGGGAATATATATTTCTTCCTCAAAGGACTTAATGTAACCGCAGTCTTTTAAACTTAATTTATTTCTTTATTTTTTAAATTAAACTGATGTTTAATTGGAAACCCATTGCTTTAGAAATCATAAATATTATCGTCCAATAACAAAATTGTAAGTACAAAGGGATGGATGCTCTTTAATTACATTTTATGAAAAGCTGAATAATATAGTAATGTAAATATATTATGGCAACTTTGTACTCAATCATTTTAAACAAAATCTACTAGCTACGAAGATTTACAATTTCCAAATACTAAAATTTTGAATACTTAAGAAAACTCAACCATGTGATATTTTTTAGCCAAAATTTTAAGTTACTTCGACGAAATAAATGTTGTTCCATAAAACTAGATTTATCGTCGAATTAATTGGGTTTTATAACTTAAAACTTGCTATATTGTTTGAGACATTACAACCAATATTTTGAATAGACAATAAAAAGAGATATGTCACAGATATCTATTGTCTTTGTTGTATTGGATACTTACTATATTGCAGTCTTTAAATAAAGATAACTTATTAAGGAAATTTAATTGAATACGTTTAAAGGTATATTGAAATCTTTATAGGATTTGTGTGGGATTACATGCAAAGTTAAGTACTAACCATTTTAGTATTACCAACTCAATTTCGGAATTAAACAAAATAGTTCTGAAAAACAATGTTTTTTTCTTTTTTTACTTGCGTGATTTTTCATATTAGATTAGCAATTTTTTTTAATATTTTATCAATATTGGTAATACATTTTATAAGATTTGTTTCTTTCTCTGTATTACGACTATCTAAGGAAAAGTCTTTTAAATTTTAATTCGTCTTCATTTCTGATTTTCTGTTGATTTTTGTTTACAAATTACTTCCAAACCATCGTTTTGTAGAAGAAAGCTAACAATATTTTATCAACATTTTGTTTAATAGTGTAAAAAAATATTTGTGTTTCTTGTTATTTCTTCTGGTAAATTACTTTTAAATGACAACGGTAACTGTGACATATTTTTTACTACCCCGCCATTTTGAAAATTATGAAAAGAAATTTCCTAAATGAGTAAAATCACCAATGGCTTTGAATGTTATATTCAGTTTTATCAAAATCGATTAACAAAAAAAGAGTGAACTACGATAGGTAGATACAATTGTGAACTTATGTTATTTTCTGAGTTCTGACACATTAAGAATCAAATAAACACAAATAGTAACCTTATTTTCTGTCGTGGGGTGGTCAGATAGTTTATTTTTAACAGATAAAAAAGCAGGATATATAGTTTCGATCTACATTTATCATGTTAAGTTTTTGAAGAAATTAAATAAACAACAAAATCAGCACCATAGCTCAATGGATTTCGTATGATTTGCTTTTTACAGCTCTTACCATTAAAGAACCTTCCAATCTGTGCCAAATGTGTGTAGCAAATAAAACATTGATTGAGTGAACAGTTAATTCCATTATTCATTTCACCTTCAATGAATAATTTAACGACACAAAAAAAATGTTTTCTTGTCACAGTTTTTCTTTAGCTTATAAAATCATTTAGACGTTTTAATAATAGCGACAAAGTGCTGGAGACTTATGTCGCTCAGGTTTCTTTACGTAATTATAAAATACCGTAATCTGCACTCAACATTTCTCTTCTGCTTGGAAAGAGGCTAAAATATTATTATTCCCAAGCAGTGAAGGACATACAAAGGCCTATATCCTACGACCTTGAACACAATGAGCAAGGTCTCTGAGAAGATTCGGTTCAAAGGTAACAACGAACATATAAAAGCACACAAAATCCTGAGAGCAGATCAATTTAGTTTCATAACTAAACACTCGACACTCAACTCATGAGAGTCGTTAAATACGCTGCCAGGGGTTTAAATGAAGATCCTTCGGCTGAGCCAGTCTTCCTAGCCTTTTAAAAGACCTTTGACAGTGTAAGGCTATATAGTTTTATGTCTTTTATAGGCTTTAAAATTATGGTTATCGTTGTATGGCTTTATAGGTTTTGAAATTATGGCTATCCTTTTATGGGCTTTAAATTGTAGCTATCGTTTATGGCTTTTATAGGATTTAAAATTATGGCTATCGTTTTATGGCTTTTATAGGCTTTAAAATATGGTTATCTTTGTACGGCTTTTATAGGCTTTGAAGTTATGGCTATCGTTTTATGGGCTTTAAATTGTGGCTATCGTTTTATGGCTTTTATAGACTTTAAAATTATGGTTATCGTTGTATGGCTTTTATAGGCTTTGATATTATGGCTACCGTTTTATGGGCTTTATAGGCTTTGAAATTGTGGTTATCGTTTTATGGCTTTTATAGGCTTTAAATATGGTTATCGTTGTGTGGCTTTTATAGGCTATGAAATTATGGCTACCGTTTTATGGGCTTTATAGGCTTTGAAATTATGGCTATACTTTTACGTCTTTTATAGACTTTGAAATTATGGCTATCGTTATACGACTTTTATAGACTTTTTGAAATTGTGGCTATCGTTATACGGCTTTTATAGACATTTTGAAATTGTGGCTATCGTTATACCGCTTTTATAGACTTTTTGAAATTGTGGCTATCGTTTTATGGCTTTTATAGGCTTTAAATATGGTTATCGTCGTGTGGGTTTTATAGGCTATGAAATTATGGCTACCGTTTAAAAGGCTTTATAGGCTTTGAAATTATGGCTATCCTTTTACGTCTTTTATAGACTTTGAAATTTATGGCTATCATTGTATGGCTTTTATAGGCTTTGAAATTATGGCTACCGTTTTATGGGCTTTATAGGCTTTGAAATTATGGCTATCCTTTTACGTCTTTTATAGACTTTGAAATTATGGCTATCCTTTTACGTCTTTTATAGACTTTGAAATTTATGGCTATCGTTGTATGGCTTTTATAGGCTTTGAAATTATGGCTAAAGTTTTATGGGCTTTATAGGCTTTGAAATTATGGCTATCCTTGTACGTCTTTTATAGGCTTTGAAATTATGGCTATCCTTTTACGTCTTTTATAGACTTTGAAATTTATGGCTATCATTGTATGGCTTTTATAGGCTTTCAAATTATGGCTACCGTTTTATGGGCTTTATAGGCTTTGAAATTATGGCTATCCTTTTACGTCTTTTATAGACTTTGAAATTATGGTTATCTTTTTACGTCTTTTATAGACTTTGAAATTATGGCTATTGTTATACGGCTTTTATAGACTTTTTGAAATCGTGGCTATCGTTTTATGGCTTTTATAAGCTTTGAAATAACGTTAAAAGCCTATCTTATCTCAGCTTCTAATTCACGTAGAAGAGATAAAAGTTTTCAGTTTTAGTGCAATCTCAATTTGTAACGAAAATAAAATTAAAAATTTTTTTCATCAACAATAACGATGTAACGATTAACAGTAATTTGTAATTGTGGAAATTTCAAACATCAAATGAAATAAAACACAATCTTCCACCTTAAACTCGTTATTTGTACAAAACGAAGTTATCTTGCGAAATATTAAACTGACGGCAGTTAGAATTCATATAATTTAGAAATTATTCTCTTTCTTTTTAACATATGTTTTGGCGTATTAGTTTATGTCTTAGGTTTTTACATTTCACAAAACTTTCAGTATTGGGTTTCTTGATAATATCATATTATGTTCGACTTTCTACTTCGTGCCCAATATATATTTTAATTTCTTCACAGATAACTCTTCAACTCGCATGTTTTGTAAATGAGAATAACATAAATATCCTAGATACGATTTGTAGAATAGATTTTACATTTTCAATATTACGCTAAGATATTTATACACAAATATGTGGGAAAACACAACATTAAGCTAAAATAGTTGAAAACAAACGACACCATTTTAACGGTTTACAAATTATAAATTAGAGTTATTTTTAATTTCCTATTATATGTAATAAGTTAATACACCTGTGACGGATTTTCTTGACACTCTGTATAAGGTATTAAAATTACCCCTTGTATATTTAAGAGTCTTTTCAAGAGTTTCTAACAATTGGGATTTTTGTTACAGGGTAAAATACACCGCTGTTTCTCCGTGTATTAAACGTCATATTAAAGTTACAGTTTTCAGTTTTCTTAAGCCTCCCTTTCGTTTTCACCTTCAATAAAAACCGCATAATTTAAACACACTTCCTTTTAATAAGTTCACCCTCAATGTTTAATTATTTTACGACACAAAGAAGAAAGGGAGTTTTCTTCTCTGCGTTTTTTCCTTAGTATGGAAAAACGATTTAATTTTTCTAACAAAAAACGAAAAGGTGCTGAAGAAATAAAATATTTAGACAATATTTGAAAACGTAAATTTTTTTTAAATAAGTTGTTAAGTGCCAGAATAACTAAATATAACAAACACAAAATTATTTTCAAAATATAAACTCCTAAAATTTCAAAATAAATTTAATAAGTATACTGTTTTTTTCTTTAAATGTACAGATTTATAATATAAAATGCTTAATATTTAATAATAACACCTCCCTTGTTAATCGTTTTGAATTTGTTTGTTATTTGGCTCAAATTGATACAAGGCAGCAAAGATTTATGATTTACAACGTTAATTTAGTAATAATTTTACATTTACTAATATTAATTTTCTATTGAAACATTTTATTTGAAATTCTTTAGTATATTTTAGGCATACCATTGATAAGAGTCCAATATATCGATAATATATGTTTTTATTTAGTTTATACAACTACAAAATGAAACCTGCAAAATGTTGGACAACTAACCAACCCATTTAACTTCCGTTAAAGTCTTTTATGTATAGTGCCCACTCACTTCCCCTGCCATAATGAGTGGACAGAACCAAGATCCACAGAATACACCTTACGTCTTGAGTAGGATTTAACCCACGATCTAAGGTGCCACCCTTAATCAAAGAATTGACGACTTTAACCACTGAGCTACCACAACACTTAGAAATAGTTTCTTTTTTCACAATGTAAGATTAGAAGATTCCTATTCTAGTATACTAGAACAATAGAGTAGTTTCTAAAGTATTTTGGAGTTTTTTTTAAATGTTTGTTTCATAGTTACATATAATTTATAACACATTTTATCTGGTCATTTGCCTAACTATAAAAGGAAAAAATAGTCTTAAAAACATGTATAGATCGAAAAACAAATTTTGTGGTGCATTGTAGTGTTTTTTAAACTGGGTTTAACTTATAATCTAAAAAAAATATACAAAAATTACTTCAGTAATTGTTGAGATTTAAAGACAATTATATGTCTAATTATCCTGCCTAATAGACTATTTACGATTATAGTGACTTCAAGTGCGTTATATATTCAGGACTAATAACAAAAATTTTGTGACGATAAGTTCAGTGGTTTCAAATTACTAATGAAGGGTAAATAAGGTTTCCTTAGGCTCGACTCTAATTCTTTTGCCTTTTCCAACTGGAAAAATGTATTCGCTATTTATATAAACAATAAACACAAATTTCATAAAAATCGGTTTCGTAGATCTTCACTTATAAAAGGAAACTTGTACAGAAGAATTCCAAAGTTATTGTGTATTATGAAATTCTGTAATAAGTAAATCAATAAATAAGTAAACAATAAAATAAATTTTCTAAGTGTAACCACTTTAGTTGAACTATATATTTCCCTCTCTCTTGGAAAAGGTGTTGGAACAGTGATGAAAATAAATTTGTCTCCACAGAGTGGCTAGTCACATGTTATACAGTCAAAACTTGTTCTAATGTGTATCCTCTTGTAATTGATGGGGTTGTTGACTTACCTTTAGGGTGAACTACCCCCTGCAAGGGTAGATTTATATCTTGCTGACTTTAACAGAAATTTGTGTAATATATTCTCTCATTGTGGTGGTTTTGTCATGGGTTTAGGATGTTAATTTGTGCTGTACGCGATGAGCAGGGTATTGTGATGTTGCCAAATTCGGTACCGTGTTTACATTAGGAGTATTTTGTCACACATTATCCTAACAATCGGTGATCTAATTGAAACAAATTTTGCATTTTATGACGTCATATATATTGAAATAAATAGGATAATAGCTGCAGGTTGTAGGTTGAGTCACGATCTCAATAAACGGTATATTCAATCACCGAAATCTTTTATGTTTGGTGTCACAAATTGATTAAATTACGGTCAAAAACACCTAACGAATTAAAAGTTAGCTCTCCAATATACGAATGTTAATTATACGTGGTTTTTATACAGTGGAGCGATTTTATTTTCTAACTAAATAGGAGATGAATTTGGATAAAGAAAAAATATATTAAACACATTTTCAAAATTGCGATTTTAAATCTTAACCTCATTTACTGACGACCCAAAATTCCGCAGTTAATATTTCTAACAAACTCCATTTTGGATTTTATCGTAGTTTGACTACTATGTAGGTGACTTGAGAAATTTATTGCACATAATATTACACCTATTAATGTTTATGGAAATCAGTATAGCAGATCCCAAAAACTTAGCAATATTAGGCCAATTTATCGTAGGTACTTGGAGATTGTTTGAATTGTAATAATAAGTCTTTGTTAGATCTAAATTTCTTTTGAATTTTCCAACCTATAGCTTATCATAATGAAAATCGGGTTTATTAGGAAAAATAAAGTAAATATTTTGGCTCTATCCTAGGCTTTGTTATCCATTTTGAAACTGTTGCGTTTATAATTGATCATACAAATTAATGATGATTGGTTCAATAACACTTCAGATACAGAGGCTTTATTGAAAAAATGACTTACTATACAGATACAGTAGACCTTAAACGTTTAATATTACATATTTATTTTATAAACCTGCAATGTTAAACTATTGGAGAAACCATGTTTTCTATAAATTTGTCACTGAATTCTCTAATCTTGAGTAGAAATATTTTGTTATACATTTTCTTTTTTCTTATTTTGTCTGTCAGTTTATCACCATGTCATTTATGGTTTGTGCCATGTTTTACAACCCAAACAATTGATCAAATTTAGAATGTTATCATGCTTTTACCATATTTCGAGACGCTTATTTTAATTTTTTAAGAACTTACAATTGGACCTATCTAATATAAGATCAAGGCCAAAACTTCCGCTTTTATAAAAATAATTTTAGCCAAATTTTGCTAAAATAAAGTTGCTAAGAATTAAAACAAAACCAATTGATCGGTATCAACTCACAAATTATGGTTTGTGAGTTACTTGTCGTAAAGCTTTATCAGTCTCTTTGCTTTATAACGTTATAAAAGATTTATACTTACTAAATTGGCTCTATCGATTTTGTTGAAATTTTTGTAAAATGTGAAAGTTAATAAACCAAACCAGACTAAGAAATTAAACCTTGACCGAAGTCATTAAAAATAATAATTCAATCAAATACAAAAATTACTCTTAGAACACTACTTTATGGAGCGAGCGAAGCGAGCTAAGATTATATTTAAACTAATAAATATCTACAAATTGACCTTTTAACATTTTTAAATACAAACCCCACCTTCTCTTAAATTAAACCACCCTTCTCTTCGCACTGTAATAAAGTTTAAACTGTATATTACGGCTCGCTTTGTCCCCTCCTACTTTGGATTTATAACTCTGCTTACATTATGTCCTATGAGTCAATGTTACTAAGAGAAAGATATATTCCCGCTAGATTTCTTAAGCATACATTCACTGTGTAATATTTTATACAGAGTTATTGTGGTCTTTTGAACTTGGTATATAGGTAAAGAAATTAATTGTGCAAAAGCTATAGAAATGAAGGAAATAAAGCGTCACGAAAAATGTACAAACTTTCTCACATAATCAGAAAAACACTAAAACCAATGTTTATACTTGGATACTGACTATAATTTTATTTCGGCCTTAGTCTTCGGTTATAAGTTAAGCATATATATATAGTCTAATACGAATTCCTTGTTTACTAATTACAGAATTATATTTTTTAAGTATATTACAAAACCGAGGTATTATGACCAAGTACATAATAAGAGATGTTAAACAGTGCAAAAAAAACATTCGAAGGGATGAGTAATAAATTATAATATTGTAGCAACATAACAAACACAAGTGTAAAATATAAATTCTCATGAGAGAAAAAATATAATCGCAAATTATGTTTCACTTAAAGTTTGATAACATTTCCAAAGTTTAACCACTGCACACTTTTAATTTCCTCAACTGCCTGAATATATCTTAAATATTGTCAGCTGACACATAGTACAATCATTGCACAATTGTCAAAACAATTGTTTTGTTAGTTCTACGTAGAAAACAAGAGTAATAATAATGATTTTTCAGTAACACTTTACACTACATGATGAGACTGTTAAAATGTTACCGATTATTCATAGCTATTTTAAAAACCGATAACAGTTATTTAAATTATTGTCCACAATCACAGTTGGGCCACGCGTAAAATATAGTCAACAAATCATTGTAAAACAAAAAGCCCAGCTCTGTGGATGAAAATTAAATAAATTTGTATTCACTGAAAAACAGTAAAAAGACCAATTCTGTTACAACCCCCACTACAACTTGATCCAAAGTCACCGTTAATGTCGTTATTACTAATTAACTATTAATAATTAATGACTGATATATGTTATTTATAGCCTCATCAAGTACATGATATTAATACTGTGAATTTACCTTTCGGCTAGCAATTAACCACGAACAGCACCCCAAACTATAGGTAACCCCAGCGATGATTATTTAACCAGCCATAAAAGATTATATATATATATAAGAATAAACTGAAATATGGGACGGATATGATACAAGATGTCACCTCACCTGGCGGTTAAGAGACTACACACGGTGAGGTTTCTTCATCAGGTGTTTGTAGTTACAATCAGTGTCAATGACTCCCTAATTTCGTACCCATTTCTTCAATAACCGAAAGAACCCGAACGGTTCCGAGTTCTCCAAGCGACTACACCAGTCATAGGATTGTGACGTAATCGCCTTAAATGTGAGAAGTAGGAAACGGGTCAAATCACCTCACCTTTGCCCTTTTGTTTCATGAAGACGACTAGGCACGAAGGGAAATCTGAATCGTCTCAACAAACTCACAAAACGGAGTCGAGTAACAACCATTATCAAGATGGCTGCAATTTTTTTTCAGTATGTAAGTTCGAGTAATTAAAATAAAATTTTACAAATACAAAACTGCATTACACTCTTAGCTTTAAAAAAAAATTGTTCTCTTTAGTGGAGCAAAATTTTGTTTACCCAAATTACAAATCAACATAGATTGTATTTTGAATATACAATGAGCACCATTGTGTAATATCATTTTTATTTAAAAATTTACTATTATACTACAAACAAAATATATAAAATAGGATAAAGCAAATCGAGATAACGTAAAATAAAACACTGCTAAATTAGCAGTGAAAATTCGTCGAAAATAACACAATTCTTTGAACAATGGTATATTTCAAAACAACAAATAAACCATGAAAAACTATACTTATGATACAGTAACAAATCAGTCACTAGCAAACATTCACTAGCTCTAAGTATGATTCTAAAAAATCAAAATGTCCAACAGTTAATTTAAAGTGACTTAAATCTATGAATAACTTAACTATCACATAGCTAATTGGCAAATCCTAATTAAGAATAATGTTAAATGGGGATGATTATAAGGGTGGAGGGTATTTCTATAATCAATGGGGGATTGAATTTGAATGTGTGCAGATTTGACAATCCCGAAGTAACCTTACTGGATGTACAGTTTTGGGTTACATCCCTCCCTTTGATCTTTCCTATCAAGACTCGTTTTATCAACATACCTCGACCCTATTAAAATATTCGAGAGATACTGTCCTCTATTGTATGATCTTTTTTTTCCTTTTTTTAAATAACTACAAAGTTTTTACCCTATTCTAAGATTTTTAAAATGAATTCCAGTCTTACCTGCTACAGCTGAAAACTACCATAAACTCTTAAGTAGCGTTTATCGTGAGGTGTATCTTTGTTTGGGAAGATTTACTGTAAACCACGTAACGTCGAATATCAAGACACTCTGTATTGTATCTGGTATTGACAGCTTAAGAAATTACATGACCTATATAGTACAGTAATTGTCTGGTGCCGAGTTGATTGTCGCTTTCCAATCATATTCGTTTCCAATACAAGTTAAACACTATAATTAAGCGTGTCACCGAATTTCAAACTAGTACTATACTATACTATTACATTTGAGAAAGTAAAACACCAAAATTCTGTCTAAACATTTTAAATCGGTAAAAATACCGCCAGTTGGTATAAAGAAGACTGCACTTTTTAATTCTGTAAGAAGCCATATTTATAGATGAAATAATGTCCAAAAAACTTAACCATTCTTTCTTCAAAATTTATATTTTTGAAGGTTTTAGTTTCTATTGTAGATAAAGCTTTAACTCACGCCATCATATAGACTCTATTTTTCCCAGCGTTATCAAACGTTCAACATATCAAATCTGTTATTTAATAGAATGTCTTGTAAAATCCATTTTCTTCACTTCGTTCGATAAACAATTTCCTATTTCAAAGCAAAAGGTAAGTTGCAACTTTACAAATTAAATTCAACTTTGATGTAATTATCTTGAAAGTTGCAGGAAGAAACGGTTCTCTCTCTCCCTCTCTCTCTCCCTCTCTCTCTCCCTCTCTCTCCCCTTCTCTCCCCCTCTCTCTCTCTCCCTCTCTCTCTCTCCCTCTCTCTCCCCCTCTCTCTCTCCCCCTCTCTCTCCCCCCTCTCTCTCTCCCCCTCTCTCCCCCTCTCTCTCTCCCTCTCTCTCTCTCCCTCTCTCTCCCCCTCTCTCTCTCTCCCCCTCTCTCTCTCTCTCCCTCTCTCTCTCTCCCTCTCTCTCCCCCTCTCTCTCTCTCCCCCTCTCTCTCCCCCTCTCTCTCTCCCTCTCTCTCTCTCCCTCTCTCTCCCTCTCTCTCCCTCTCTCTCCCTCTCTCTCCCTCTCTCTCCCTCTCTCTCCCCCTCTCTCTCTCTCCCTCTCTCTCTCCCTCTCTCTCTCTCCCCCCCTCTCTCTCTCTCCCTCTCTCTCTCTCTCAATCCTCGGTGAAAAAACTAGAAAAAAAAATCAAGAAAACTACGAAACGTAGACCAATCCACTAAATATAGAATATATGACTCTATTTTGGGTATACAATAGACGGTTTCAAACATTTTCCCCTCTAAGTTTTTTTTTACCCAACAAAGGGTTTTTCAACTGTCTTCAAATGTTGGTAAAACTTGTTGCTAGTGAGACTCATTGATCCATCACTTATGTCATTATTAATCACAATGTCACCTCTTCAAAACAGTGATAAAAACACAACAGTACTTTTGAGATATTGAGATTGACAATGTTACTTTGCTGTTTTCATTACAAAAAATTTCTATTAGGATGGATCTAATTTTGTTTTGCTATAAAATGAAATTCGTTGTTCCAATTGATTAAATAAAAACAATATGCACCAACACCTGTACTGAAATATCTCGCCAGGATTTAATTATGAATATAAACTGTTTTCATACTCGTGTTGAAATTAAACTTGCTGACTATTAATCGCTCCAAGTATTTCAGTAAACAATGCTTTGTTGATTGAACTGCTCTGGACAGATATGAAAGAAGAATTTAATTACGATGGCTATTGTTTCATGGATCCAATGCCATCGATGTTGGATTCAATAAATTCCAATTCAGTTGATAGAACAAGATTCTTTATCTATTTGTTATCTTACCACATCTTGTTGTATACCGAGATACTGTACTTTGATGTCTTGTAATGGATTTAATAAAATAAATTTACTATATGTACTGCTTTTATTTAAATCGTTACAGGATTTTGATCAAGTCAAAATGTTGTGTTTCGATCAAATCAAAATGTTTTGATTACGATCAAATCTTGTGTTTTCGTAGCCTAACGCTACGACTTTTGAGTTATGAAACAACAACTGGATATGTAACTAAACTATTTCCACATGACGAATTTGATAAACATCGGATTAACCTCTTGGGGCTTAACGCAGAGTACAATATCCGAAACGAATTACCCTTCACGATATGTATTTTTTGTTTAATTTTTTCTTAAGGTGAAAAATCTCTCGGTGCTCATCGTCTTTAAAAGAAGAAGAAGAAGAAGAAGAAGAAGAAGAAGAAGAAGAAGAAGAAGAAGAAGAAGAAGAAGAAGAAGAAGAAGAAGAAGAAGAAGAAGAAGAAGAAGAAGAAGAAGAAGAAGACGAAGAAGAAGAAGAAGAAGAAGAAGAAGAAGAAGAAGAAGAAGAAGAAGAAGAAGAAGAAGAAGAAGAAGAAGAGGAAGAGGAAGAAGAGGAAGCGGAAGAGGAAGAAGAGGAGAAAGAGGAAGAGGAGGAGGAGGAGGAAGAAGGAGAAGAAGAAGAAGAAGAAGAAGAAGAGGAAGAAGAGGAAGCGGGAGAGGAAGAAGAGGAGGAAGAGGAAGAGGAGGAGGAAGAAGAAGAAGGAGAAGGAGAAGGAGGAGAAGAAGAAGAAGAAGAAGAAGAAGAAGAAGAAGAAGAAGAAGAAAAAGAAGAAGAAGAAGACCATAAAATATTGAGACTCTTAGCCTTCGAAATTGTAAACTCTGTAGGGTTGGGAAAGAACAAAAGTTGCTAAAGAGAGACATAATAGGAAAGCTGAAAGAATATATAGATTAGCCCAAAACTATATAAAAGAAAGTAGTGTAGATCCAGCTAGTATACCTCGGGCTTGTGACATCAGTAGTCACTGAGTGAGCGCCTGAGAGTAACATCTTGTTTTATAAAACTTTGACTTATTACCGAAATATTTGTATTTTATAACCTAAAATAATTTTCTATAGGGAATAAAAAAGTATTTATGAAGATAACTACATCGCTGGCTCTAAATAAAAAAAAATTATCAATTTTACTCTAAACACAATGAGTGTTACAATAACAAAAAAATCCATTTTAAAGTTACATTTTCAGTTTACGTAACATCAAAATTTAAAAAAGGAATTATTCCAAATGTCTAAAACACTTAGTATACTTTCATTAAAATCTGTATATACATAAAACATTTTACGCTACTGCCATTTATGTGATACAAATTGGAAATTGTTTCTGAATTACTACTTTAAATTTACTAAACTAAAACTTCAGTGTTTCACATTTAACGTTAATAAAATTTAATGTTAAACACTAAACAATGTACAACTCTCGTTTAAACTTTGTAAATTTACGCAAATAACTACATTTTAATAAAACAATTAGGCGAAACAAATTCAAAATGGGTCAGTTAGTGGGCGTCAAGACAGTTTAAGGACGAAAATATCGAAAATCTGTTGAAGTTCGAGTCATTGAACTCGAGTACGTTTTAAAAATATAAACATCCTTCTGGTGTTCTATCTCAAATTAGACTTCTTATTTGTACGATTAGTCACAGAATGAAGGCCGTGTTATGGCCGTAGAGACGATCACAAATTTCTAACATACTTACTACCAGAAGTCTCTAGACATATAGACATCTTTATGCTTTTATTAATATAAATGTAATAAAGAAATTATTTCTTTTGAAACATGTAACTCTGTATCCCAAAACTTACAAAGAGAACCATAAAATGCTCAAAGTTTTGAATAACTATTAATACGCCACACTGAACAACTTATAATTACAGTTTTATTATCAAAATAATGTAATTAGTTTCTCGTAAAACTACTATTAAAATGCATTAATTTTTTTTTTTTTTTTTTTTTTAGAAGGAAAAATGGAAAAATCTTTATGACTTTATCCTGGGACTGAAGGTGGTGGGCGGACTCTGTCCCTACCCCGGTAAAACCAAAACCTTCCTTCCTCTTCTTCCTTCTCTGCGGGACCATCTTGCGACATTACTTCGCAGAGAAGAATTAAATACCCCACAGGGTCATCCACCATCCCATCGACCGGTTGGTCGAACACCGAAACTGGAGCTCTATCTCAGCTCACCTTAGCTGTTTTCCTCGTTTGCCCATAATTCTAAGAATGAAACTCTCTATTGCCTTCCATTTTTTCTCGTCCTCTATCATAATTTCTATCATATTAGTCGGGGAAATGGGTGAACAAAGCTGTGTAAAAATTGCATTAATTATTAAAATCCTTGTTTTCCCACCCATCTAGCTGTGATCATTTAAACTGTTTGCCAAATTTTTATTTTATTTATTATCTTCTTTTTTATTTTTTTCATTGTGAAATTTACAAATTTGACTGCAGTGTAAGGTTGAACTATAAATAGTATATTATATATAATACTATAAGTTTATTTAAGCCACCATTATTTCTAAAAGCATGTAAGAAATATAAACAACTTTATTTAAGCCACATTTCTTTCTAAAAGTATGTAAAAAACATAAACAATTTCACTTGAATAACAAGAACTAAGCTTATTTGAAGTTCTTTGTATTTCATATAGGTTCTTAAAAAATAATAACGACCTCAAAACAGCCTGTTATAAAGTGAGACAGAAAGACAGACTAAGTAAAACATTAAAGCAGAAGAAATGACGTGTGTGATGATGGGTTTTTTGTTTTCCGTTTTTATTACAACGAACTCATTTCCACTCTCAATAAATCAAGCGTGACGTCACAGTTGTATTTCCTTTCAAGCAACAATGTCACAACAGGTTTTATATCTTGTGCCATAAATTTCACTTTCCCATCAAAAACTAAAATGTTAGTCATTGTGCTGAAAAAATGTAATTAATAATTTACCCTAACCATGTAACAGTATTTATTTGAATTCGACCATCTTATGTTTGTTTTATGTATGCATTAATTCACTTCACAAACAGCAATACTATATATAAAAACAAATTCCTTGGGAAATATAATTTCACGAAACAAAAATTACTCTTCCATTATATCTTTTGATATCGATTTATCTTCTATATAAAGGACATTCGACACAAAACCATAGGAAGTAAAATAAGTAAATAATTCAACACACAGCAGCTTAAACAGTCCATGTCAAAAACAACTGTGATTGTAAGTCATTGCAATGACCCACTTAGGAACTGTGTCAAACATTAGACGTGGACAATTTATTTAATTTGTTACATTTAAGAATAATTCTGTTACGTCACAAGCTTAGAGAATCTTTAATAACTGTTCGCGTTTACACAACAAAAAGGTAAAGATTTTGGAACTTGATAGACTATGAGAATCATTCCACCCCAAATTAATCTATTGTGAATTTTTTTTTTTTAATACTGGATTATTACAATCTTAAGCTACTGCTCAAATAAGTAATACATATACAAGAAATCAAGAAACATGTTTTGAAGCCTAAATCATAATCTAGGTTCTAGCTACGTAAACCTTACTAGGTATCTAAAAACTTCAATATTGAGATAGATCCTGTGGCTTCAGCCGGCCAAGTTTTCATATACACAGTTCCGTGTCCAGCAGTTGTAAAGCTTCCACGTTAACATGATTTATGAGTCTCTTCTCATGTCTATTTGCATAATCCGTTATAACGTCTTCTACTGATTTCAGATTTAAGTCCGAATGTAGGTCATCATTACGCTGATACCATATTGCGTTGGTCATTGCACGAATTATACCATTTTGGCTTCTTTGTACCAACAGTCGATTCGATTTTTTTGTGTGAAATAACCGGACTAAATTCTTTAGTATCCTCAAAAACTGAACCTGAGACCACCTTGTTGAAGCTCTTCACTCAACCATTTGAGGGTTATTTTACAATTTTCTTGTGAGTCGCAATATACTTTTACGTTTGGTATGAAGATAAATTGGAGACAAAATCATCACATTTTCGACTGAAATATAATATACAGAGTAATTTTTAAGTATAGAAATAGTTTTATATTGCATAGCTGAGAGACACTTGGAGGCAGAAATGCGGATCTACATAGTTTAAAACAATATTTTTTCTGTAGCTCTAAAATTTTTGTCCGGCATCTTGAATCTACACATATTGAATTAAACTTTTTTTAGTTAGGAAGGTAGACATGTGATACACGATTTTCATATTTAATTTGATAAGAAAAACTACGGTGAAAGCGCTTCGATAAATGTCTTCGTTTTTGAGTTATATAGGCTTTACAATATTTTATTTTATAATTTAAATAAATGTTTTCGTTCACACCTTACTAATAACCTAAATTTTGAAATCATACAATTCTATAATAATGTTCAAAGCACTTCCCCCTTACAGATTTGCAGTACGCTAATCTCAAGTAATATCCATTTAAAAAAGTAAATCGGGGTAAATCAGCTGTTAGTTTACACCAGCTGTTTGTATTACGTTACAACAATAAAACTTATTAACTCTTCATTTCCCCTGTATTTATTGACATAACCATTCAATTTGTAGTTGTATTGTTAATTTTAGTTATTGTTTATTATTACCATCATTAGTATTAGTACCGTATAACAAACACACAGAACACAATTCTCACAAAAATTACGCTAAGTATCAGACGCGTAAAACGACAAGGTCGTCCTCTTCAGTGATACACAAGCTACACCTGTAGCTACAGTAGTTATAGTTTGATTGGTGTAGCTCGTGTATCACTGAAGAGGACGACCTTGTCGTTTTACGCGTCTGATACGCATATTTTTTGTGAGAATTGTGTTCTGTGTGTTTGTTATACTGTATAATTTTTCTCATAAGTCAAGCTCAACGTTTAATATAGTATTAGTACCGTTTAAAGTTCTTTATAACCTGTATTCTGCAGGAAAACACAATAGAATAGTTTCAACGGTGCATTTTATCTCGTTTTATTGTTAACGAGAGTTTACCGTCATTGTAACTTTGAATGCTTATAACTCAAAAACGAAGACATTTATCGAAAAATGGCTTTCACAATCGTTTTTCTTGTCAAATTTTACATGAAAATCATGTATCACATATCTACCTTCCAACTTTTCAATGTAATTTATATATTTTAAAAGTATATATTTAAACTTGTACTGTTCAAATATCTGTTCTAAAGAAAAAATATTTATTGTACCTCGTAATAAATGTCCTTTTAGAGCATCAGTTTCAAACTAAACCAGGTCGTGGATACTCCACGTGCCATTCCAAGTGAATTACCTTTGATCTACAATATATTTTACAGATAAGTGGTTGAATCGGATCACCCTTTCGCAATGTATAGTGACTGAACCAAATGAAGTACAGCCTTCGTTTTAACTTAAACCCTCCTACTTTTACCCTAGATAATTCAGTAAAAATGTATTCAAATCTCAAAAAATGCCCCAAATTGCATTTTTTGTGGGTGGGGGTCGTTTTTGGAAAATTTTCAAAAGTAAAGGTAGGTCGAGTGATACCTCATTTTAAAGGTCTCTGTTCACTGATCATTTTGGAAAAAAATATTTTAACCTATCTTACTTCGTATGTACAGGGTGTTCCAAAATGTCAAAGAAGTCGTGTTTTACAGTTATTATTATTGTTACCACTTAGCATAGCTTACATAAACCTTATTTTTATCCTAGATTTATGAGAAGATACCCGTTCCAAAAGTTTGCTTAAGTTGCTCAAAAATTTTTAAATTTTAAAAATACAATTTTGGAAAAAACAGATTAAAACTAAAAAACTCCAAATAATAGGCCTAATGTTAGTCCTGAAGCACATCATTGAAAAGGTCTTTCAAAAAAAAACATTGTATTCCTGTAGACGTCCGAAGTCACATTTTTCCCAGGAAGCTCTTACTCGCTAAGTCCGTCTGGCTATCTTCAAGAGTTCCTACCTTCCCTTGATCAATCCTGGCCCACTGTCCACGTTTCCTCCCACCCAAGAGTTTAAATATCATTCTAGCATCAATGAAGTTTGCCTTGTTTGCAAAGTAAGCAATTTCGTCAGTTTTCCAAGTCTGTCACAATAATTGTTGTCTTTCTGGCTTCTTAAAAAGAACTTAGACTCTATTTCTAAGACCATCCTAATTCCTAACAGAGGTGTAACCAAATATACGGTTCTTAGAATCATTAAAAAACAAAGTAACGTTTTAGTCTTCTTGAAGATTTAAGTTTCGTTCTAAAGTCATAGAACATTACGAGACTCGCCATGAATGACATCTTCGAATTATGTTTTCTGATCAATCAATATTTTACATTAATGACGTCACAATTGCAATTATTATAATACGTCCAACCCTCTTGTAATTTAAGAATAGTAAGCGTTTTTGCGCAGCAGTGTTAGTTAATGAAGTATTATATTTTTGACAGCACTATAACTGCAACTAGATACTAGTTCATTGAACGATCACGCGATTCCACACCTTACAGGGAAGGAAAGTTACTGAATCGACCTCCCGCCAAGATCGCCAGACCGGTAGAGTTGCATAAAAGAACGAGTTTAATCTCACACCAAAATACAGTCGAGGAGCTAACTAAAAAATAAAATAATAATTCTTTTAATTCAATTTGTTACAATATCAATAACTAGCTGATGGTCCCAGTTACACCTGAGGATAGTTGAGATAGTTTTGTAAAGAAATAATTAGCAAAACCCTAATGGTGGTGCTATGGAAATAAATTATACCTAAATACAGCAACACACTAATTTTGATCAAAATCGTCCCGTAAATAACAAAGATATGATACTTGTTTTAGGGGTAAAAACACCCTTGTAGTGGAACATTTTCAAAACACTTTCTTAGTACGCGTCTACAGACCTACCCCAAACCATGTTAAAAAATTCATCGCTGTAGGCTTCGTGGATCCATAGATATGCTTTAGGGGTTAAAAAACACCCTTGGAGTGGAACATTTTCAAAATCCTTTCTTAGTATGCGTCTACAGACCTACCCTAAACCATGTTAAAAAATTCATCGCTGTAGGCTTCTTGGATCCAGAGATATGCTTTAGTGGTAAAAAAACACCCTTGGAGTGGAACATTTTCAAAACCCTTTCTTAGTATGCTTCTACAGACCACTCCCAAAACATGTAAAAATTCATAGCTCTAGGCTTCTTGGATCTAGAGATTTCGTGATCAGTCAGTGGGTTTTGAATATTATATATATATATATATATATATATATATATATATATTTATATATACATATATATAATATATATATATAATATATATATATATAATATATATATATATAATATATATTAATATTAATGTATATATAGATAAAGTGAACTCTTTTAGTAGATATTTTTCAACAAAAACTCCAACAATTACTTCTTTTTTTTAATTTTAGGAGTTTTTTAGTTATTCTCTCTTAAGTTTTATAGTACAATCAACCTTTGGGTAACATTACAATATAATTTAACTGCAAAAAAATAAATCTTTATATAACGTTGTACAACCTACAGGTTAATCTAAAATTCCATTTTAAAATCACTGTCCTCCTCCATTTTGAAATTTTCCCACATTTTTTTTTAATTTGAGAAATTATTTCAATGATTGGTAGAACGTATATAACAAATTCGACCATTTATTATTACACAGCACACACATATAATAGACCCATAGTTAGTAAACTACAACTATATCTTAAAAAGGAGAATAATAATTAATTAGTTTCTGGTTTTCAGGGTAACGATAACAATATCTCGAACATCAAGAAGTTACGTTAATTTCATCAAAACCGTAAATGTAATTTATTTATAATAATTTTTTTAAATACTCATTTATACTTATATTAAATTTATTGTACCTTATAATAAAATGTCCATTCAAAGCCACAGATTTAAACTAAACTAGGTCACAGATACTTGTGCCATTCCAAGTGAATTATCTTTGATGCACTTTATAATTAACAGATAAGAATAACACAGATAAATACTTGTGGATATTGTTCAACTTTAAGTAACATATATTCGTTATTATATTCAATCCAGAAAGACAGTTTTATGTGATCTAGAAATCAACTATTGGTAGTAATTTATTTCCCTCGTAAAGGAGATTGTTTGAATGTGGACAAAACTTTTGTCATGATTTAAAAACCCCAAATAATAAAATAAAGGGTGTTCAATTTTATGTTTACGAGTATGTACAAACATTTTACTTTCTCAGGTTTAAGAAAGTTTTGTAATAAAAAAAATTTATAGGATAATATTTACTACAAACGTGAAATAAATTTTCAACCTTATTCAGTTTGGATCAATAAGTGCAATCCGATATTAAATAGTTGACCTCATACAACATTGAACATGGCTTATTTCCAATGATTTTTTGTACGTTGGTTTATTAATTTCTTTACCACATTTGAGCAATTGTTAGAAGGGTTTCATTAACATCTCTAGAGCGGATATTGAGATATCTACTTTCTTTAGTTTCTGATGGCCGTAACCCCAAATGTAAATATTAAAAAAAATTATAAAAAGTTCTGATTACATTAGAAAAATATCCCTATTCCCCAAATTTTAGTTAATTAGTAACCTTTCGGTGGATTAATACGTTATTATTAATAATATCAATACCCTACTACAGAATAATAAGTGTTGGGTTTAGTATTGTGGTCTTGACAAAACTGGCTTAGTGAATGAAAAGAGGAACCAAGTTGCATTTCCCCTACTCTAATCTTACTATCTGCACTACAATACTTCAATGTAGTTTAAATGTGTAGACTTTCATTTGAACAATAATGGAGGGAACTCGGTCTGCTCATGTGTCAATCACCATTTCCAAGCAATGCTGCGTGAATTATAATTATTGTAGGAAACGATTCAAACAAATTCCATGATACAAAGTAGGTTTATCTACTCTTCTTCGATAACATAACGTACTCAGTTTGTTGATGACTCCGTAACTAGCCATATGGATCTTGTTGTTATTATGCCCTTAATTATCTTTACTCATGACTTTGAATTGACTCTGACATCGAATAAATAAACTAAATTAAATAAATACGCGTGTTTCAAAAGAAAGGGTAGAGTTTATTAAGCTGCGTCCCAAGGGCGTACCCAGGATCAAAACTAGGGGGGGGGGCAAGCTATGGTCATTCAATATACAATTGGTTATTAAAATTGTTATTTCAAGAATTGTATTAAATTCCAGCAACAAAATGTATAATAAAGATTTATTTTTTTGCTTCCAGGGGGCAGCTGCCCCTCGCTGGGTACGCCCATGCTGCGTCCTTATTCTATTCTACAACTTTGTTTTTTTAATAAAAACCCCAACAAAAACAACGCTTTTGGATTAGTTATTTATTTATTCTGTTAGTTAAATTATCTAATTGAAAGAAGCTATTCAAATTATAATGGAACTAGACCCAATACGGCCATTTTGTATTTTAACATAACAATTTTAAATAATCGCTGAATAATAATTATTTTTGCAGAAATTCCGTTTATACTTGTACGGAAACAAAAAAACGTGTTGAAATATAAACAGTAAATTAGGTTATATAAAGTTCTCCCAAACGTTTTTTTCTTTTTAATATTTTGATCTTCACGCTTAACCAACATTTGATGGAATTGGTAGAGTTCTAGAGCAAACTGTGTAACTTTGTTGTATTCACTTTTGGAGATTTTATATTAATATATAACTAATCTATATTTGAGATGGATTTGCTGGATAATAATTAACATGTTTTATTTAGAACGTTAAGCAGTAAAGTTAAACTAAATCCGAAGTATCAAGAATTTATCCTTTCAAATTTATGTCGGTGATTATTTTTTTTTTATGAGTTTAAAAACTATAATTCAAAAATTGACTATCAAAGTGCCGAAATACATTATTTAAGAATGATATTACTAAAATAAAATAAAAATCAGTTCAGCCTTTTGTATTATAGAAATTGTGAAAATATCTGTATGAATAATTATATATATAAGAGAGAGAAAAGTGTATGTTTGAAAGTTTACATGAGAAAAACAAATAATAGAAAACTACAGTGAGATACACATTATCAGCTGTAGGCATGACTATGAACAATCAGCTGTTAGTTAGAAAAGGTTGTTTTTCAAATGCGAATTTTGCTATAATTATCTCATCAAAAGGTATACAAATCATTGCTACATACTTTCTTTAATTAGGCGATAAAATATTCAATAATACTTCAATTTAACAAAATATACAACCTAGACTGTGAATTGAACGGAGGACTGTTGGGTTTACACGTCAATGCTCTACTAACTGAGCTATCCTTAGGCGCTTCCTAGCAATTCTCACTTGATGTATTTTTTTCCCTGCACTAGAAATATCATTGTATTTTCAATACTAGCTGGTATAAAAGTATAAAACATATTCTGTGTACTCAAAAATTGTGTTATCATACATGTTTACTCAATTTAATTGTATTTGTATATTTAATTTCATAATATACTTTTGTCTTTTACATTACCTGAAATAAAAATTAAAAAAAGTCTAAATAGCCTCAAGAAGATCAAATATAAATTAATATTGCATTCTATATAACAATTACTCGTACAGTGTGATTTTGATCAGCTGTTATGAATATATTCTTCATTTTAAGGTTATGTTAAGAAAAAACAAAAATAGAAGTAAATCAAATAGTAGGAGTAAAGAAATACTCAGCTTCCAAGCAACCCAAACAAATATTTATCTCTTTAAACTTGTTTACGTAATCAGAATATTAATGACGATATTTCAGGAAGTCACTGGAATTAATAATATTTATTCTAGGCTACCGGAACTTCCAACAACTGATGATTCTTTGTTAATCTTGCATTGCCCATTAATGGCTCTTCCTGTAACCCGGGGGATGCCAAAAGAAAACAAGACTCCCTATAATTATCGTGGGCACTTGCAAGTAAAACATTTCTCAAGAAACAAAATGGAGGTAAAGCTAAATAGATAACAAATAGCTACAGGAAAGTTGCATATTGTACGCCCTTTGAATGACTTCTCCAACGCTACATGTTTTAAAGCATGTTAAAAGACATGGGAGGAAATTAGCTCCACTTCGGGGACATTTTATACGTTAAAAAAGACTTTAAATATACGCTGTACAATTTTCAAACTCTATCACTTGTACAGAAAAACAAAGTACATAAATATTTTAAAATTTACACTAAAATATATGAGGGACATCCGAACACTGAAATACAAAGGATGGTGGATGAACCTTGTACACTTCGACGGCTCAAGAGAACCAAACCAGCGGATCTGATGTAGTTCAGTAATCTTTATATGGGAACAACCACTGGGCTGTTACCCATCAAACAGTAAATTTGTCAGATAGGACGTTGCTAGATGAAATAAGCTCAGTTGTAACATTTTGTAAAAATAAAATAAAAAATAATAAATAAAAAACTAAAACATAATTATTGTTTATTAATAAAGTTTATATTTGAGTTATCAATAAAGGAGTTTAAGATTTATTTTCAATTTTTGTAGTTAGTTCTGATTTTTTTTTTTTTTTTTTTTTTACTTCCTGTTGCTTGTGTTAATTTGGGATTTCAACTTTCAAGTTTAACTAAAATTCCTCAAAACTCGTTAAGCTGTATTTCGTTGTATCATTAATATGTCCCTAATTACAATTTTTTTAAAGATGTTAGTGAATAGTTAGGTTTAAACTTGGACAAGATTTATTCAAAGAACATAAGAAAAATGTTTAGTTAGGACCAACCACCCCTTGTTTATTTCATTAGGAAATTAGTGGTGTTTTGTGTTAACATAGGCATTATAAATAATTCTGTAGGTAAAAAGAAGCGTACATCAGGGTGACTGAAAATTCAATTTCTTATATATTTAGTTTTCAGTGAAATATATTTTCTGTTTCAAAAATAAGATTTTTTTTAATAAAAATAGTATTACATTTTTTATAAATATCACTCTTTTAATTAATTGAGAATGCTGCAGCCAATGTAATAAAAATACATATTTATTAGTATTTAACCTTTTTATCACATAAAAATCTATTTAACAAAAACATAAATTTGAAAACAATATCTTAAAAATAATACTTCTGGTGTTTTGATATTAAATTTTAATTCAAACATATTGTTCATTACAAAAATATAGATTGTTATATTTTTTATATAATAATCATAAATTCTAAAGTGGAGAAAGCAAATTTGAAAGAATTTCAAATATTTCAAAGAATGTGTCTGTTAGCAATGCTTTACTAACATTTACTTTAAACTAAGTTCCTGTCCCATTTGTTATTGTTGATGGTAGACAATATAGTTTCAAAATGGCGGTACTTTTAAGGAAGACAATTGATTTTGAATCCTCTTTAAAAGTGTCTAAGTATTTAAAAGTTAAAGTAAAAGAGAAATTTTTAATTCTACTAAATATCCCCAACTAAAACTTTAATCAATCAATTAATTTTCTTTTTTGTTATCAAAGCATTGTAAAACATCTTAAACTTATAAAAACAGTTTTTTTAGATCGTCCGCTTTCAAGAAATTGCATTATCTTGAATGCTAGCATTAGATTATCCATCCTCCAATTTTAAGGTATAAAACTACAATATATTAAATGTATATAAATATAGAAAATTGTGTTACTTTTTTTTTATTTTAGGCAATTTCTATAGTATTGTCATAAATAATACAAAACTAAAACTACTTTTACTACAAAACTAAAACTTAAAAAATTTGTGCTTTCAGTGAAATTTGTTTCAAACCAACCCCATCAAATTTCACTCAAGTCAATCACCTTTTGTTTATAATGAGCCCTACAACTGCATAACCACAGGTTGGAGTGAAATAAACTCCACATAATAAAACTTGAGTCTTAGATAGGATTCGAGCCTACTACCTTTGACACCAATCCTTCATTAAGATATTACTGCCTCAAGCCTTTCAACCACCAAGACACTTGGGAATAATCAGTCATTTAAAACTTCGTGTGAATGATTGCCTATTCTACCCCCGTAGTTTCACAAACAACCCCAACGTTGACATCTTACAGCAATTAAATATAGTGATTTCTTAACCTGGGATTTGATAAGATAAATCTCTTCCACATTGACAAATATTAATTTCGAGACAAAATGTAGAGATTTATTTCGCAAAGCATTTTACTTTCAAGAAAACCATAAATACTGTTGTGTAAATGTAAAAAATTAATACAAGGAAGGAAATCCGACTCTGAAGTCAATCTCCTGTTTTATTGAGAGAGGAAATGTGTTCGTTCTAATAAACACTGAAATACAAATTTCCTTCATCTCACTCTACCTGTCTTTCTGACTCACTCTACCTCTGGGTGTTCTTTTTATTTATATCATAATTACTGCACAACCTGTTAGAAAATAGAAACAATATCACTTTCTCACTTTTTAAAATTTTCACTATTCATTTCACTTTTCACTTCGTCACATCACTTTTCACTTTCTCACTTTTCACTTTTCACTTTTCACTTCTTCTCTTTCTCACTGTTTCACTTTTTTACTTTTACAAACTTGTTGATTAAGCATTAGTATTCTTGCTAGAGTTAACGATTTTATTTATTTTTTAAAAATAATAAAGAAGCAGAAAATATATTTCCTCAATTAAAATTAAAAAATCAATTATATCAACTTTTTAAAGATAAGATTTTTTGTACCAGTCCGTCATGTACAAATATTAAAAAACAATTAATATTTTTTAAACAAAAACAAAAAATATGTAATGTCTATGAGTATTCTCTATTTTGGCTGATTTGAAGATAGAATGGTTGGAATTAAGTCATTAAACTATCTACAATAAAACTGCGGCAATAAGGGTAGTTATATAATCATTATTGGTATTAATTTTGGTAGGTTGGGAATAGAGGATCGTGGATCTTTTAAAACTTGGTTGACACAAAGGTCACAGCCCAGACCTATCGACTAAAACTAAATAGCACTCAGTCAGCCAGCACGTGATGAGGGACTATTACTAATACTTTAAATAATTATTTCTAAAATTAGATGTGATATGATTAACTTACTTACAAATATGGTTATTTTACAAGGATTGACTCTAACAAAATAGTGGTCCCGATGTAGACACTAGCCTAAAATGGCCGCCGTTCTACACTGCACCGGCGATCGCGGAAGGCCGAATGTTTGCGCACCATTTAACCCGGGGTCGACTGACCCTACCCAATTTGACTATTAAGCCATTGTTTTTGGGGGGTTAAAACTAGGAAGAAGGATTTATATAGAACGATGAATTGACGATGATTGATGTACTTGTAGTTTTCCAACGGTCCAGCTCCTTGCGAAAGCGGTGCACAACAGGTTATCTCTCGTGCGTGACCCGACTTCAGGGCTCGCAGGGTGGGGAAACATGCAAGGCATCCTCTGCTGCCCCTGCATTTGTGGCACCGGGCAACTGTTAATACACTGGATACGGACAAGCAACCGCCACCCCAAGCGCAGGGGGAACAGTGGTGGGCAGATCACCACAAAACATTTATTAATAATAGGTCATATTTTATAGAGTAAGATCATATCTGAACTACGCAAAGTTATTAGGACTCCAGCCAAATAAGATTAGGATTATCTTTATGGTGTGGGAAAATCCCACAGAAAAAGTTTGCAAATTTAGGACCAAAATGTAGCTTGAAATAAATGATTTGCCTTCATATATTCACAAATTTGAAACTTCCGTCATTTATTGAAATGAGTTTCAATATAACATTTTATCAACAATATTTCATATTCATATTCAAATTCAAATGATTTGATCTTACAGAAATGGTTACATTCATTGTCTTCAACGCAATAACTAACATTAATTTGTAAAAAGAACAGTTAAATAAATTGTTTACAAATTAAAATAATTTCCTCGTTTCAATAATTTTAATTCACAAAACATAAAATATATTTTGTAAATGTGAAATTGTCACAAGAAATGTAATACAACTATGACGTCATGCTTCTATTTTTCTGATTTATTAAGAGAGTAAATAAGTTTGGTATAATATAAAGTGAAAACACAAAACCCTTCATCACACACGTCGACCCATCTATTTTACAGTTTAACTTAATCTGTCTTTCTGTCTCACTCTATCACAGGGTCGTCATTACTATCTCAAAACCTACCAGAAAATGATAGCAACTTCAAATAGGTTAAATTTACATTTGCTAATAACTAAAATGTATTTTTCTTTAATTTTTAATGTCTCAGTTTTAAAAAATGAAGAAAAGAATTTCCCTTCATATTATGAGTTTTTGTTTTTTATACAATTTTTAAATAATATTTTGAGGCAAAATATTTTTTGACTCTTTTATATCTAACACTGGGAATTTGTTTAAGATTGCATATCTATTAAAGAATCTGTCAATACAAAAGCAACTAAACATAATTGTATGAATTAATCTTCTTAATTAAATCTATTTAGTTTTGTTAAATTATTTAGAAATAAAATTGTTTTGCAAAATCTTACGTTCAAATGTTTAAAATGATATAAATAATTTAATTTATATGTAATTATTTAATTTAACTCTATTCAAATTTGATGAAGTGATGACTTTAAAAACATATTTTACATTTTTCGTTATTAAAAACATAAGGTTTGGACGAATATTTGACATTTATAAACATCAATCTAAGAAATAATTGCATGCTTTCTAGTAAAAATGGTGACTTAAATAATATTACAATAATATATATTATGAAAGACTACCTAACATTACTTATACCCCTAAAAAAAACACTTATCACCCCTAAAAAAAACCCCAAACATTACTTATACATTTTGAAAAACACAAAATATGAAAATACCACAAACACCATCTTAGAATATTAAAATTCATTAAAATGATTATAGCTATTCAATCACTTTAAATAGAAAAGTTTTTTATTTAAATATATTCCAGGTAAATTACCGTTTGGGAGTAAAAAATTTAGCCACCATTTATTTCCATTTATTTAGTTCATTACAAGGCATCTGAATTTTATGCCTTCTCTAAAAAAGAGGACAGTATTTCAGAGTCAAAACAGGGATTAGAATGATTACAAAAATAACAACATTTATAAGGGAATTCCGCTCCCTCAAATGAATTGGAATTTACTGCAACTGATACTGTTGGCATTGGCTACATGAAAACCACAGCCATCATAATTAAATTCTTCTTTCATACCTGTCCACAACAATTCTAACAAAGGATTGTTTACTTGAAACGTTCAATAATCCAGATATTAACACAACTAGAGACGTAGTTTAACCTCATAATTAAATCCTGGTGAGAATTTCTGTACTGGTGCTAATATTGTATTTATTTAGTTTGCTACAACACATTTCAATAGATTTCAAAAGACAAATTTATTAAAATGCAATCTATTCATCTAATCAACTGTAATGACTACATTATTTATGGAAACATCTATAACTGTGAATAAAAACACAACTTTCCACATAATATAAAATTACTTTATTTGTGAAACATAAATGTAAGATGACGTATGTATGATAGTCATTGCGAAGTCGTCGAGTATTTATGTTGCACAAATAAAGTGGTTGTTGTGTGGAAATTTGTCTTTTCATTCATTTGGGTATCCATCTAACTTTTAAAAAACAATAAAAATAACAATCAAGAAAAGAGAAACTTGGATTTTTCGCATTATCTGAATAAATGTTCTATGAAATGCGTTTCTACTACTGTTTTGTTTTTAACAACATTTGACGGTCTTAAATGTTTAAGTTTTGAACTTAATTAGCTGATAAATGAGTTTCAGTAACAGTAGTGTAGAACCAGCTGGTGTAACATGTGGCTACTTAAAGACAGTTTTTAATTCATATAACGTGTACAAATGTACAAGAATAACTTCTTCTTTTTTAGTGTTGATAAATGTTGTTAATATTTAGTGTCTTGCGTTTGTAAAGTGTAGCTTGATAATGCCGTCTGTGTAACGGCGAAACATGTCGCACAAAAAAATAAGGATTGTTTGACAAACAAGATATTTATAACCATTAATATAACAGTAGTGTGTTCTTAAAGTTAAATTGCTCCTGAAATTTTGAGAAAACTATGATATTTTTTAACGTTACGTTATTTGGGATGCATATTACGTTATTATTTGATCATATTAGAAATGTATCGCGGTTAATTAGGTGGATTGATCGATAATTTACAGTGTTAGGTAAAGCAGATTTCTCAAAGGAGAGTGCATAGATAGAAACCAGATGTTAAAAATTTGGTCACAGACTGAATTATAGTGTTTAACTTGTAATTAAAAGCAAATATGATTGGAAACCTACATTTCTAGTACTAGGGAATAGACAATAATAAATAGGTGATGAAATTTCTTAAACTACCGCAATATCAGACACATGGCGGTAAAATTATGGTGTTTAAAGTTATATAGATTCCTGTGTATTACTCCAAAACATAAAAAACAAACGACACAGTAACCTAGCGGTTGATTTCTCCAACCGAGATCAATAAAGCATAATCACTCCGCCCCCCCCCTTCCGTCATTTCACGATAAAACCATTTGGCGTCGCAGTGAAGATCTACTTGAAAAGTAACCTAGCAAGTACGACAATGATTTTTAAAATAGTAATAATAATGATGATTTTGTAAAGTTTTTATAGTCTAAAAAATATCCTTTTTGTTATTAAAGGACGTGACGTAAGTGAATTATTGTGCAATGTAACAAATTAAATGCAATACTGACATCTAATGCTTGATAGTTTCTAAGTGGGTCATTTCAATGACTTACAATCACAGCTGTTTCTGACAAGGACAGTCTGAGCTGCTGTATTTGTAGTTGCTTCAATTATTTACATCTTTTGGTGTCGTGGGTATGGTTTAGAAACTCCTTTAGATCAAAAATAAATTGATGGAATAATAAGATTTATTTTTGTTATAAATAAAATTTTAGTTCCAAGAAATAAGATTACGGGGCGTAAAGAAAATTACTTAACGAAAACTATTAGTATTATGGCTGACACTATATCTACAAATAGCTGTATGGTGTAAAAAGCTTTACTGGTAAAATTTAGAGGTGATGAAACACGATAAATTTTCTATATAAATATTAGAAAACCAACTGAACTGAGAGTACTCAACCCTAGTCATAGACAACTTTAATGAGACTATACTTTATATAATAATCAAATCATTCTAAAATATCGCCACTGCATTTATCATTAAATATAAAAGTATCCCTACGACCCTAGGATTACAACCATTTTTTAACTATAATACAATCACGGCAAGTTTAGTTAAACAAGACTTTTTTTTCAAATACAACTTTAGCTGTTCGATACAGGTTTGCTTCTAAATAATCACATCAGACTATGTGGCAATTGGATCACCCACTTGGTTCAAATTTCTTCAGTGGGCCTCGAAAGAATCTAAAACCGATTTTCACTATAGTCAACGTTTCAGAAATATTTCAAATACATGTATATTACCAACAGAATAAACAACATTACTTCTTCTTCTTCTTCTTCTTCTTCTTCTTCTTCTTCTTCTTCTTCTTCTTCTTTATCTCCACCTCCTCCTCCTCCTCCTCCTCCTCCTCCTCCTCCTCCTCCTCCTCCTCCTCCTCCTCCTCCCCCTTCTTCTACTCCTCCTTCTTCCCTTAATTATTAAAATATTCCTCTTATGGTTTTAATATATTCCTCGGTCGATCTAAACTCCTCGTCCACTTACATCAAGTGACAACCTGACTTCATCCACTCTATGATCATTCCATTTCCATTTGGCTTCCGTTATCCTATGATTTATGCTAAATATCCTCTCTAACATCCTAAACTAGCTTACTAAACCGTATCTCTACCCTCAGAGACCTCATCTCCGTTGCTTCAATTCTGATAAATTCTATTAATATTTGGAATATTTTGCAAAATTACCATAATCGTGTTTCTCAAAAAATATTCGTTGCAAGTTACAATGGTAATTGTTTAACATGAAGTTACGAAATTAAATACAAACTATGAATGTTGTTGAATTTTTTAAATATAGAACATAATCTTGATAACCGTTTAGGAATTGTATATTTCATCACTAAGACCAAAAGTGAAGCTTTTCAATACAAGCTCAAGTTTAAAAAAAAAAAGCTTCTTTTGATCCAAGTGATGAACGATATTTTTCGTTATACCGCAAACAATATAAGAAAACAATTTCACAAAAACTAAAATGTTATAACCTATTTACCTTCAAATCGATGGTAACAGCTGTTTTAACGGTTATTTACAATCGAGAGTATCGGTTGTTTTCATAGATGCTTTACAATCGTTAATTCGTAATTGCGTTATTGTTTCCATATCCTTACAGGTTGTGCGACAGTAATTATGACCTAAATAAAATGGAAACCCAGAGATAAAGTGAGTCAGAAAGACAGGTAGAGTGAGATGCAACACAAGAATGTAACAACGTGGTGATAAAGGGAATTTGAAAATGCGTTAATTAATTCGTATAAGCGAAGTAACAGCTGATGACCTCGACATCAGCTGATGTTTTTTAGTCCTAGGACTATAAAGAACAACTTTAGCATTTCAATGCATGTATTGAAAACAGCTGTTTTTGAAGCAGTGTGAGGAAAAATTGTAAAACTTAAGCTTGTATCGAAAAGCTTCACTTTTGGTCCTGGTGATGAAATATACTATTTTAGTAAGAAATAAATGGATTTGATTATTTTAGTTATAAACTAAGCTTCTACTAAAGAAAAAAGGTTTTTAGAGTCGGTCTTGTTCAATAAGTATTGATGTGTTTAAAGCGTTCCAATATTTACTGGCCTAATTTCGATAAATCCACTCGAAATTCCTTAACTTTCAAAACAGGTTCGTCAATTTCAAAATGGCGCTTAATGAATTAAGGCATCACAAGGGTGATTTAGCCAAGACAGATGGATCAAAACGCTGTCATGTATTTTTTTTTAATTTCTAAATTGTAGTATAATGTTTGTGAATAGTACTGTATACCGTAAGGCATAATTTATATTATTAATTTCAACTTTCTTTTTTTTCAATGATTTTAACTAAAACGTAATTGCCTCTTGTTTAGACGTACGCTGAGATGTGACGAGTTTCATTGATATTGGTACAATCGTTTCTGAAAATAAAACTTATAGAGACATAGATATACACGTATAGAAAAGTGTTTTTACAGTTTAAATCGTGATATTTGATAATACACTCTTCCTTTAAAACGAGAGACTCTATGTTCAATTGATGTAATATTTGGTAATGTAATAAAAGAAAATTTGTGTTTTACATATGCTCGGAGGACCACTGCTTTTAATGAGAAAGCAGATAACAAGAAATTCTAATATTCACCTAAGCTACAGAATAATGATTGTATGTTAGAGTACTCACGATGTCCAATGTCCATGGGAAGCGTTGTACAGCACTTCAACTGTTCTCGGCCGAGACTTGTAACAATATATTGTATAATAAAACGCAGCTCAAACAAATAACATAGTTCCAATATTGCACATACAATACAATTAAGACTTTCACAAAGATGAATATTTTATAAAGAGAAACATAAAACGTTCAACTGACAAGTGAATATAAAATAACGTAAAATAGAAAAAGAATTGAGCGATACTTATTTAAATTAAAAGTAAACTGCTGCGTTAATAGCGTGTAAAGAAGCGAAAGGAATTGCGTAGCGAAAAACCCACGTATTCTCTCTTTTGACTCGTCTTGCGTAACAACTGTAATCATACTGGCCTTTTTCTAGTTAGCTCCCGACATCAATCGGACGAGTCGTGGTTTGTCGCTGGAAGCCAACGACCAATCCAATGGTCCGGAAGTACTAAACACTCTAGTTAGTTTATTTTCTTATAGGTGGAGCAAAGCAAGCAAATGCTTATTGGAGTTTTGAACATTTCATTTTTTGAAATTTGTTTAGTAGGAATGTCCTACCAAAAAAAAACTACTTTGCTTACACGTTTGATGTTTTCATTTGTATCAATAAAAATCTTTTCACATATCAAAGGGTTACAAAAATATCAAACAAGCTACTAGTTACATAACAGTTATAATGTTTTATATAATATTCATATAATTTCTATATATAAATTGAAGTATAATATAAATGAAAAAAAAATTACTTTGCTTACACGTTTGGTGTTTTCATTTGTATCAATGAAAATCTTTTCACATATCAAAGGGTTACAAAAATATCAAACAAGCTACTAGTTACATAACAGTTATAATGTTTTATATAATATTCATATAATTTCTATATGTAAATTGAAGTATAATATAAATGAAAAAAAAATTACTTTGCTTACACGTTTGGTGTTTTCATTTGTATCAATGAAAATCTTTTCACATATCAAAGGGTTACAAAAATATCAAACAAGCTACTAACATAACAGTTATAATGTTTTATATAAATTGAAGTATAATATAAATGAAAAAATTAAACGTTTATTTCATCACAGAACGTGAAACTTTGCAGTGTTATTTATAACACTGTTAGTTATTTAACATGTTTAAAGCTCATGTGTTAAACTATTCAAATACATCTGTTCTAAAGGCAAATATTTATATACGTCGTAATGTCCATTAAAAGCCACAGATACAAACTAAACCAGGTCACAGATACTTCATGTGCACTAAGTAGACACAATAATTCTACAGATAAGGGTATCAGTTGTGGATGTTGTTTAACTGTAAAATAATATAAAATATCCCTTATCATATCCACTGCAGAGACAGAGTTTTGTGTTATTTAAAATCCAAATATTCGCAATAACGTATTTTCTACGTTAAAAGAGTTCATGACTTGCTCATCATGACAGTTTGCCTGAGGATAAGGTTTTAATCGTAATATAAAACTTCCTCAAGAAAAAATATAGAGGTCGTTCATATTTATGTTTATTTATAAGATGTTTATAGTGTGTCGTTTACAATATAGTTGGAATGAAATGGTTGCCTTTAGATCGTTTATGATAGGCCTACTAATACAAATTAAACCTCATTAAGTCCTTAACATGTACAACTCTCACATGTTTGTTGCATTCAAAATTGACTCGAAATAGTTTGATCAGATTTTTAGATTTGATATGACCAAACTTTTTGATCGTTAATTTTCGATTACCTTATTTTGAAAGATGATCTGTGGATTTCTTATTTTTTTGGCAAATGTTAGAAAAATTTCCTAAAAATATTTTGTTTTGTTTTTCATGGCCGTAACCCTCCAAATTTAAAATTAAAAAACTGAATCAAAGGTCTGGGCATATTAAAAAAATGGTTGCAAAAAATTTCATTTGACTCATAATCGGTAATAAATTATGAAGCTTTTGGTGTATTGTAATTGTTAGGTATCGCGGCCTTAACAAAGCTGGCTTGTGTGAATGCTGAGAAGTAAGTTGATTTCCACCTTCCTGCAAGTTTTACTATATTCGCCAATACGTCCATTTTGTTTAAAAGTGTACAGCTATCCAACTGAAACATGAATTAAATAGTGGTTGGGGATTCTTCATTCTGCGCATGCCTCAACCTCGTGTCAATTCATGTTGAATGGACTCTAATTAAAGCACGAAAACCTTACAAATACTGTGACGCAATTGTATATTTCATCACTTGGACCAAAAGTGAAGCTTTTCAATACAAGCTCAAGTTTAACGGCCTAGGCGGAGCCGAGACAGGAGAATGAGCTAGAATTGAAAAGCTTCTTTTGGTCCAAGTGTTGAACTATATTTTTCGTTATACTGCAAACAATATAAGAAAACAATTTCACAAAAACTAAAATGTTATAACATATTTACCTTCAAAAGTTTGGACAAGTTGCACAGGTTTGCCGCTATTACAGCTGTTTAATTTGTGTTAGTGGTCCTTTTCATAAAATCGATGGTAACTGCTGTTTTATTTGTTATTTACAATCGAGAGTATTGGTTGTTTCTATAGATTCTTTACAATCGGTAATTAATTCGTATAAGCGAAGTAACAGCTGATGACCTCGACCTCAGCTGATGTTTTTAGGTCATAGGACTAAAAATAACAACTTTAGCATGTCAATGCATGTATTGAAAAGAGCTATTTTGAAGTAGTATGACGAAAAATAACTTTTTCATCGCTAACGCTATAAGGACTCAACTTCTGCTCATGCTCATGACGATGCCGTAACGACCCAGATAGTCCTTTGTATTATTATAGTCTGGATTGACCTTGATTTTGACTTTGTATTTTTCATGGAGGGTTCCGTGATTTTTCTTAAAATAAAATGGATCATAAAAATAAATAAATACCTTTATAAATAAACACACTATTTTAATCAGAGAAATTTACGTTTAATATCCACTAACAAAGCCTAATACCAATAACCTTTTATTTAATAATTATTATTAGCTATAAATCATTTTTTAACAAAGTAAATTCTTAGTTACAACATGTGATGTATGGTTGCCTATTAACAAAGTAATCTCTTAGTTACAACATGTGATGAATGGTTGCCGTTATAACAAAGTAAACTCTTAGTTACAACATGTGATGTATGGTTGCCTATGAACAAAGTAAACTCTTAGTTACATGTGGTGTATGGTTGCCTGACAAAGTAAACTCTTAGTTACAACATATGTGATGTATGGTTGTCTATTAATTAACAAAGTAAACTCTTAGTTACAACATGTGATGTATGGTTGTCTATTAATTAACAAAGTAAGCTCTTAGTTACAACATGTGATGTATGGTTGTCTATTAATTAACAAAGTAAACTCTTAGTTACAGCATGTGATGTATGGTTGTCTATTAATTAACAAAGTAAACTCTTAGTTACAACATGTGATGTATGGTTGCCTATTAACAAAGTAAACTCTTAGTAACAGCATGTGATGTATGGTTGCCTAACAAAGTAAACTCTTAGTTACAGCATGTGATGTATGGTTGCCTATTAACAAAGTAAACTCTTAGTAACAGCATGTGCTGTATGGTTGCCTATTAATTAACAAAGTAAACTCTTAGTAACAGCATGTGCTGTATGGTTGCCTATTAATTAACAAAGTAAACTCTTAGTAACAGCATGTGATGTATGGTTGTCTATTAATTAACAAAGTAAACTCTTAGTTACAACATGTGATGTATGGTTGCATATTAACAAAGTAAACTCTTAGTTACAGCATGTGATGTATGGTTGCCTATTAACAAAGTAAACTCTTAGTAACAGCATGTGCTGTATGGTTGCCTATTAATTAACAAAGTAAACTCTTAGTAACAGCATGTGATGTATGGTTGCCTATTAATTAACAAAGTGAACTCTTAGTTACAACATGTGATGTATGGTTGTCGTTTAATTGTTTTTTTTCCACCAATTACAGGCGTACAAAGTTATTAATCATTCTCTTTTTTTTACGAACTTTTAAGTATCAATATTTTATTCCAGTAAACACCTAAATTTATTAAAAAATCCTACAAAATATGATTATATTACATGTGTAGTGAAAACATTGAAGGAGAATAAAGCAAGGGAGCATCCATAATAGAATGCTCAAAGCTCAAACAAACCCAAATGTTTAGTTCTGTCAGTACGTGACATTTGGGTTTAGTACGTGGTTAGAATAGTAGAGGTCGTCTAAAGGTCACCAAACGTAGAACGATTTACGATCGCCCATACTTTGAAAAATGCAACATTCATTCTGAAATCTTTCACAACATGCTTAAAAATGTCTGAGTGGCTGTTAAAGAGTTTCTCAAGTAATAAGTAAGAAAACTACAAAATATCTTATCAGTAAGTTGCGTGTTGCACGTGACTTGTGACTCAAACAACGCCGATTACGTTGACCCACGTAGGGTATTCAAAACTTCTGACATTTTGAATGTCAACATAATAATTTTAATAAACACTTAATTATTGCACATAATTTGTATCACGTGTACAGAGACACAGAAGACAAAAATCTCCTCAAATATAAACACTTAATTCTTAAAGTCTTGCTTGATATCCGACTTATGTACGTTAATTTTCGTTAATTTTTTTAATTACTCCTGAATATTTAAATTTTAAGCTACACAAAAGATTTATGGAATCGAGTTAGACCTCACTCACACTATGGTCTTTAGTATAGCTAAAAAAAAAAGTTTTGATAAATTTGTCAATAATTCACGATTCTACTTTTGTATTTGCGGTGAGTTTGTTGAGTAGAAACTACAAAATTTATAATTGACAATATGAAATGTTAGTTTTGATTTGCTATATGTCACATATTTCTCTTAGCACTTTCTTTGTAAGTTTTATTTTAGTGACAAAAAGTAATGTGCCAACATCATGAAACATCATTAGTGTTTTCCTACTAACAAACTCAATCGTCTCCACGTTTTTTTTTCCTTCTATCTTTAATAAAATTTGTTTTTTTAATCTTTGATTAAATTTGTTAACAATCTTAAAAATGTAAAATAACTTTGTGCAGGCAATATAAATTACAGCGGATATTTTCAAATAATTTTCAATTAATTCTACATTTACATGGTTGTTGAGAGGTAGAACTTGTGTTGTCATATGTTTTCTAACGTTCGCCATGAACTAAAACTTAGCTGTAATACAAATTGACAAAAGCATTCGTGATGAGTAGTGTAAAATTTCCTAATAGGTTTTTTTGGAAATATGAAATAAAATTCAAGTTTTCAGACATTGCTCTAAAACACTACTTATCTGATTTAGATACAATTTGTATTCCCTATTTACAGAACTTCTAGGGTGGTAAGCTTTTGGTGTTTGCGGCAAACGTCAGCCCTGGTTATTGGTTACTACCAGACGTTTGAACCGCTTAAGTTCCGAAATGGGAGTTTGGAAAACGTGCTAGGACTTACCCGTTAAATATATCCCGACGTTAATTACGCTTAGTCTCAACCCAAGTAAACAATATGTTCACTATGTCATTATAATGAGTTATAATTACTTTACTAAACTAACTTACTAATTAATATAATTGATTAGCTAATGGTTACAACTTACGGTTAGGGACAGGGCGTGATGGGAGAATTATGTTTAACCCTTTAGGCCATAAAATTTTTTTCTTAATTTACGGGGTTGACCTGCGAATGACTGCGTACTCCCCAGGGGTCGATCAGACCCCGCAATTCGCGGTTTAGGCAGTCATTTAGGTTAATTACTCACAGAAATAAGAAACCACGCGAACTTACAACTGGTCCATCGAAGCACTCGCTGACGACTGTCTAGACTGGCTTCCGTCTGCTCCTTATGCGCACGCATCGCCTCGCTTATCTTTGGCGGTGATCCCTCAAAGTCGAGTGAATCACCACATGTTGATCGAGTTTTTAGTTTCAAAATGCTAAAGTTTTTATATTACATTTTTTAATCATTGATTTTAGATCCGTCAAAAGTTTATAAATATTAAATTCAATTTATGTTGAGTTGATGACTCCATAGATTAGATCATGTCTTGTTAAAGTTGTACCAACTTCTTTCTGACTAAAAGAATTCTTTTGAAATAAAATCAATGAAAATAATTTTTTTATTCTATTTCGTTTCTCCACAAATTTTAGTGGTACCCAATTTAACGCCCTCTCTCCCAAAGACATGTGATTCAATTCTCTTCGGCTTCACGAATAACATTAATTTTTGATGTAACATAGACACTTACTTTTCACGATGTAAAATAGGCACTTAGTTTTCAAGATGTAACATAGACACTTAGTTTGCAAGATCTAACATAGACATTTAGTTTGCAGGACGTTTTATTTTCAAGACACATAAAACCTATTGTTAAATGGAAGGAAATACAACTGTGACGTCACTCTTCTGTGTTTGGATTGAAGGAGGAAATGAGTTCGTTTTAATAAAACAGAATATGCATTATCCTATATTAAACACGTTATTTATTTCTGTTTTATTGTCTTACTTAGTCTGTCTTTCTGTCTCACTCTATCACAAGGTCATTTTATTTAGGTCGCCATTATTATCTCACAATTCGAAAACTTTATAAACAATACTTTGTTCAGTATAATTTGATTTACTTAAATATTTAAGAAACATTTTTAATATTTCACATTTTTCATTATAATAAAATTTAGTATTGGACCAAAATTTTGTATTAAAAAAAAGAACAATTTGAGTAACAAATATAAAATATTTTAACAAAATAATATTTCAGATCATTATTTTTACATTGACAGTTTTTTACATTATCAAAAGAGAAGTTTTATAGCTGTTATTTACCGTTTAAAAAGGTTTATATTTCTTACATACTTTTAGAAACAATAGTGGCTTAAATAAACTTACAGTAATATAAATAATATAATAGTTACAGTTTATACACACAATGCAGTTAAATTCCCTCCTTAAATAACTTATTTTTGCACTAACAGCTGGTTTTGAATTTATGTTACGTTATTTTTTTAAGATGTAATTATGTGTGTGTGTGTGTGTGTATATATATATATATATATATATAATAAAGCTATATATATATATATATAGCTTTATTTATACATTTTTTTATTTTTTAGTGCCAAGTTTTACAGACGTTATAATAATATATATAATACTACATATTCAGTTCATTAAATAAAAAATTCCAATTTCTATTAAAAACGTATGTGGTCATAACTTCATAAATATTTTTTTAAAAAACATGAACAATAGATATATGTCATAATATTATATTTCCTATTGAAAATGTTGATTATAATATTGTAAACCTTGTGTATGTTTTAGGTTATAAAATACAATTATTTGATATTTGAGTGATAAATCCAGTTTTATTGATCAAATAGTCCTTGACTTTTGTAAAGGGTAATTTATTTCAGTGGTTTAGTGATTAAGTAGTAGGTTCCGATCTGTGTATTGCGCTAAAGCCTGTTGCAACGGTTTTATCCAATTATTTATGTGACGTAATTTAGCTTATTTTCAGTTGTTGTTTTTATATCCAAATATGTGTAATTTTTTTGAAACAAAAAGCACAAAATTTTGATGTTATAAAATAAATAAACTATACCGATTTAAATAAACTTGTTCTTATATTTAGCTGCTAATATAAAAAGTAATATTTAGGGTGATTTCTTGAAATTTACATTAGATAGTTAAAGCGGAAAAGAATCATAGATGTGTCAAAGATTTAGAAGTTTCAATTTCTAATACAAATTAATCTTAGTTATTTGATGAAACTTTGGTAAAATATAAACGTTTTTAAGTCAAATATCTCGTAAAAGTAAATTCGAGAGGAAATCACAAAATATTCTGGCACCCTTTATTTCTTTTGATTTAATCCATTACAAAGCATCAAGAGTACAGTATCGACTTTGAACGGGATATTGGAAGACTATAAAATTAATGAAAAGAATTCTTCAACTGAATCAGAATTTATTGAATCTGATATCGATTGCATCAAACGACAGCCATCATAATAAATGTTTTCTATAAAATCTGTCCAACAAAATTCTAACAAAAGATTCTTTATTGAAATACTTGTAGCGTTTAATAATCAACGAATTTAATTTTACATTTCCATAAGTACAGAAACAGATTAACTCATTAATTAATTTCTGTGTTATTACTCCACAGTTGTTGCACGTGGTTTTAATTAGTCTAGTTTCATTTGAATGAAAAATTGTATTCAATAAATCAGTCTGTCCATTTATTACAGAAAAACAAATATCTGGTACACTGCACACAAAAAAGAGCAATGAAACAATAAAATTGTGTTTTACAATATTAGCTGAACGAATATTTTTTAGGAAATGTCTTCAAAACTCCTGTTGTGTTTTAACACCATTGAAACTACTAACATTTTGAAAATTGATATAGTAATTAGCCAATTAATGAATCTCATGTATAATTCCTCGTTAAATTTAAAGGCAAATGGTTTCTACTTAAACAAAACAATCAAATCTAAGATTTTTTCTTTTTCTTCTTAAATTTTAAATACAAACTTTATTTTTAGTTCCAACTTTAGACTAATTAGGCGATATATAGCAGCGTCGATGCAAGGCAATAAATACTGGAAACAAAGAATCTGTTTACAATTGGTGGCAAAGTAATTGTGAAAAAAGAAAAACTTGTGTGTATTTAATCCGTTTCTAATTCACCCCTAGACACATCCAATCAGGCTACAGATGGAAGTCTGAAAGCATAAACAGACAGACAGACACATAGAGGATCACATAGTAATACATAGAGGATTATTCACAACTAAAAATCTAATTCTTGTACTACATGTTACTATAGAAACTATTTCATTATTTAAAGTCCATTGTTGTATTATTTTAACAATGGAGACAAATTTCTTGTCAGGTGAATTGATTGTCATTTTACTGTTTTTGAAACAGTGTTCTTAAGATATTGTTAGGTAGAATTTAATTGTTAAAAATTCGGTGACAGACTGAATAGTAGTATTTAGCTTGTGATAGAAATGGGATAGAGAAACGATCGATATTCAACACTAGTCAATACAGAGCACTGGATATCCATTGTTCTGTCCATGTTATTTAGAATTTGCCGTGTTGTGATGTCTTGTTAGTGAAAACTGACCACGAGTTTTCAAGTGTCCCCCCACTTTATATTTACGCGGTTATTCGTTTAAAATTAGCTTTGGATTTCATAGCTGTTTCTGATTGGACTTTCCTTTCTTGCAATTGTTTCTTTTACCGTGAAAACTCTTCCAGTTCTCAGGGTTTTTTGTATAGTTTGCTAATTTCCTTGGAAACTGATTAACCATATATCTTACACGTGTTCTTATTGTAATTTTAAACTCTTCTGCATTGCTGTAACTTAGTTTGTATTGATGTTGTTTTATGTCTCTAATATAATAGATATCTCTGACAACCAAGTCCTTGAATACTATAATAATGTCAAAATCAGAAGAGAACAAAAGTTGGTTAAGAACGTCCTGATAGGGAAAATTTAAAAGAGGGATTAACGCAAAACTGCAAATAGAAAAGTATGATTTTCTTTTGACACCTCTTTCATCTGATTCCCCTTGAACATACTAGCATTGTGGTTAGCATTAAGTTGCTAAGTCCACATATATTCTAATAAGTTTAAAAATATTTTATAACATCATGTTTATAATATTTTTAAAAATATATCTGATAACATGAAACAAGAATATGGAAGATCTATAAATACTGCCTCACATACAAACGAGGCCAGAGGCGGATAATAAGAAACTTGTTGCCTATACGAGCGATGTAAGTCATGTGGTTATATGTGTTAAAATTTCTTGTCTTTGTTAAACATAATGATAACATAGCCAAGCTTTACAAGAAAAAACAGTTCAGGGTTTATTTTAGTACAGTAAACTGGTGTTCTCATCGTCCTGTCGCTTACATTTTCCCTGTAGATCTGGACACAATTTTTATGAAATTTACACTATCATTTAGGCCTAGAATATACAATTAGAAATGCAAAAAAATAACCTAATAGAGCTATTATTTCTTTTCTAGTTTTTAGGATTTCCTAACACCTTATGTATGGTATGAAATTACTTAGTCACGGAAATGTTTGACAAGGCCTAATAGAAGTTCGTTAAGAACATTAGTTACAAAATATAACTTCCAGTAAAAAGAAGATTGAGTTATGAAACAATGATTTTTCCTATATCAATGTGACATTTTTTTTTTCCTTTTCCAGCGCCTTTCTATTATTTGTATATGAAAGCAAAAACCTGTAAAGGATTTTCCCCACTAAACGACAAAGTGTAGAAGAAAATTTCCCTTCTTTTTGTGTCGTTAAATAATTAAACATTGTGGTGGTATTAAAAAGAATGCGTGTTTAAATTATATCGTCTTTTATAAAAGAAGAAAACGAAAGGAAACCTTGAAAAGTCAAGACTATAACTTTTGTTGGGACTTTGAAATTCATCACAATGAAACGTCGGTGTATTTTACCCTGTAACAAAAACTTGATTGTTTCAAACTCTTGAAAAGATTGTTAAATAGAGGGAGAGAAATTTTAATGTCATGTTAAAAAGTTTCTATAACTTTGTATAGAATGAATATAATAAATTAAGGTTGCTCTTTACTGTAGGGATAAAACCACAGAGTACATAAGTATATATTTTTTTATATTTATATACTCTGTGATAAAACTGCGGAATGATTTGACGTTTCAAGTCATTGTGTCTAGATAATCCTTTGCAAGTAGGTTAGATCTTACTAATGCAAGCTGTCTATGCTTCTGCTACTAACTGAGTGTATAGTTATAAAGCGGACATAAACAACATCATAAGGCATTTTTTGTAGTTTAAAATTTTAAAATCTTGTATAGATTTAAAAAAAAATTTAATCTCTTATAACACTTTCTATATAAAGAGTTGGGAAAAATCGTGATTACACACGATTTCCCGTGGTTGTCAAGGTGATTCCACCCGTACTAGAGCTATGTACAAAGTGTATTCAAAGTGCTTTTTAAAAATACAGGATCTTAAAAAATATATATTTTTTGTAATGTAAGTAATTAAAATGAACCATTTTTTTTTCATTTTTAATTACTACTCATAACATAGTTTACCGGATGGGAGAAAACATAATTTTCCGCAATAAACACTTATTACAATATAATACAAGAGAAGAGAGAGCTTCAGTGATTAAGTCAGTATCCACAGAAGTCACGTGCACACAAGTATAGTACCGTTCCAAGTTACAGCTCAGTGCCAGGTGGGTTTGTGTGCATGTGATAACTAACTGAGGATGATGATTTTGAATTCTCATCTTGTATTTTGTATTCTACAAATAAAGTGTGTATTGTGAAAAATTACGTTTTCAGTCAATTAATTGGTGATTTAAAATTCTTTAAGTGTATCATTACGTCTTTATTGTTGATAGATTTTTTTTTTTTTTTTTTTTTTTTTTTTCATTTTCATTTTCAATACAAAATGAGTAAGTTAAACATAATATTTAATTTGTAATATTTCTTTGTAAAGTAGAAGCCAAGATAATTAAATGTTGATTTTAATCATTTTGTGAAATAATTTCTTTATATTACATAGATAATTATGTTTTAAATTTAATTACTGTCCATTGTAATTGTTAATAAATAGCGCACACAAAACATTGTAGGATCTTCTCTATAGTCACTCAAACAAATTCATACATTTTCTTGTTAAAATTACTAAATTTTCCAAATACTGACAATGCAGAATACTCCAGTGTAATTTCCTCCATTGTCTACTAGAAAGTAATTATCAAATTGTTTACCTTACAAACATTAGTATTACAAAATTAATTTGAGGTTATGTTTATTCAAAGTTAAATTTTCATTTAGTAAGAACTATTAGCTCCACATGGCCTAAAATATCTGTGAGTCTTGCCTGCAAATAACTCATAAAAAATGTACACTTGTATACAAAGTTCTCTTTTGGACTTTTAGTATATTTGAATTGTTTCAAACACCATCCTAAATTTTTGGACTGTGAGTTTTTGCAACTACTTTGAATATTTTTAGTTTTTTTTTATAATACCTCTATGATGGATTCACTTTAAGAATGATTTCAATTTGTTGCAAGTTCTTCGTATGGATTTATATTTTCAAAATCATCCTACAAAAGCACCCCTTTTGGATTGTATTATGTTGAATTTATGTTGTAATTTCCAGGCGTTCCAAGTAAATTTAAACTTTTAAAATTGTTCACAGTTTCAAAACGATTTAAAAACGTTTATAATTTTAAAACGAAATATTTGTTTGTTAATGACAATATTGTTAATAATTTGTTAATATTGTAAAAAGTCTACGGATAATCCGACAAACTGTAAGCCTTGATTCTAATCTTAATTGATTAATTTATTAACCATGGCCATATTGAATTTTTTTTCTGAACAACAGTTACTGACTCAAAAGTTTCCAGGAGATAGTAAGGAATTGGTTTAGGTTTTGATGTTAGAAAATTCCTACTTGTGGATTTTGTTTCTGAATTTTTAACTTGATTAAACTTCAACAATAATATTTATGTCTTTTAAAGCTAAATTTTTATACAATCTATTTTTCCCTTGTAGAATTTTATGTCAGGTTTTATAATATGATGGAACATCTCTCTAATTACTATAATATTATACATATTTGTGAAACAAGGAAATTTGTTTTGGACAATACTAATTGTATTTATTAATATCATTAAGAAAATGCAATTATTAAAACAATTCTATTTTCCTGGCGGATAGCTCTTTCTTTTCCTTTCAGAAATATTAAGAAATATTTAATTTATCACAATATAAATGATGTTCCTTTTTATTTCTCGTCTAATTCAATTCTTATATATAGAATCTTATAATGAATTTCTTACTCAACACAGTTAACATACCTACACTAAATTAATGATTAATTTGTGAATGTGGCGATTATATAATGAATATAATTTGGATTCCTTTTCGAAATTAAGCAACTAATCGATGGGTTTATGTTTCTTAGAAGTTCACTATTATTTTTTGTTTTAAAATTTTGAAATTAAAAGTTATTCTAGTTTAAGTGTGAAACTTAAACTTAAAATAGACTTAACTCATTATGCTAATCTGGGTTTAATATACATTGATTTATTTCTTGTAACTCACCAAATAATGTATATTATCTCATTTGCATATATACAATACTTATCAGTTCTTATCCAGTTAAAATTAAAGTCATTAAAAAAAGGATCCAAATGTTCAAAACACCCCTACGTTGAATGTCTTTTTTATTCTCCCCTCTTGTTCATGGCTCTTATGTTTTAACGCCTAAATCAACCTTCTTCTAAATCTTTCTTCCATGTACAACTTTTTGCTGTTATTATTATCTACTATATCACTTTCTTTTTATCAAATTTCTCATTACATATTTACAAAACTTAAAAAACTATGATGATGTATGATATGAAATGATTTTATATTAATGAAACATACTGTATGCAAGGTGATTATTTATAATTTTATTTTTGTATGAGATGAGGTTTTATCCTTTTATTTATACTATTTGTAACTGCGTAATTTCTTTTCTCAACGTCAACATAATTAAAGTTCAAAGTCCAGCTTGTACAAAGTAACCTGTTACGAAATTTAGTTAAAGGCTTTAAGAAATTAAAACGAAATGAGAATTCGGACAGACAAACAGACGGGGATAAAATCTGATCTTAAATGAGTTTATTTATTTATCAATGGCGTCGATATTTTATTTTCGAGTTCTGACTTATTTCTGACTTGAATTTCTCAAATGAATACTTTCGAATATTTAAGTTTTGATTTCGTACATGATTGTGTGAGAAAAGTCCTGTAACTTTTGTACGACGATTATTTCTACAGATTTTGTCTTTATATAATATATAATGTAATGGCTGGATCGATGAAACCACAACCATCAAATTCAATTTTTCAAATGTGTCAAGCGTAATTTTATCAAAAGCGATTATATATTGAAATACTTGGCTGGTGTATTAGTCCGGAAATTTAATTTCAACACGTTTATAAAAACAGTTTATCTCCATATTTAAATCACGGCGAGATATTTCTACACAGTTGCTGCATATTGTTTTTATTTAGTTTAATAAAAACTAATTTCATTTGACTTCAATAATAGAGTTTAATAAAAATTCATTTACAAAATTCGTTTTGTCATTATATTTTATAATGTTGTAAATCAAAGTTAGCAGTGACAATGGACTGCTTTTTAGGTTTTCACCGCTTTTTTTAATGTGTTGTAAAATAAACTAATCACATAATCTGATAGAGAATCAAATTTAAAGATGAAAAGATACTGTGAACTTTTGTATGAATATTAATGTTTATCAGGTCATTACGAGTTTACATTTTATAATGACTCCTGGAAAATCATTCGTAAATAGCTCCCAAAGTGTTGGACTTTCGAAAAAAATATTAGTAGTAAATGTTATTAAAATTCACAATATTGGTGAAATATGAAATAATACAATCTATACAAATAAAACACACAAATTCCTTTGATAAATTCTACAATCATTGGTCTTGCCGACCACAGTTTCGCCGGTTACGGTCGTACCAATAATTGTAGAATTAACAACGGAATTTGTGTTTGTTTTATTTGTATAACATGTGATTTCATCAAATACCGTCGGTCATCAGTATAAACAATATAAAACAATCTTTTGAAGCTCTTTGGTGAAGTTCTTTAACTAGAAAAAAAATGTTTCACACGTTTCAAAATGGCGTATTGTGCAAAATAAGTGGACTTTTTAAAATGATTAATTTCACCATATTATGAACGACTAATAAAACAATACATAATTTTTTTTTAATTTTTCGAACAGTTGTAACCATTTTTTTGTGTAAAATGTTGCAAACCTATTGTTATAATTTTCGAAAAATGTTGTTTTGGGAATTATTGGACAAAAAGCAAGAACAACAAAAATCATATGAATGACGTCTTTTTAGAAAATCGTAATAGGGAGAAAAAACAAACACCCTTAATATGTAGTAACAATATTGTTGTAATATGAAACAATATATGCTAAACTAACATGTAAAGCCGAACGAGTATGTTAAAGGAAAAAATTGTTTTTAGAACTAGTTTTCTTATTACTTTCTGAAGTTGAATTAATAATAATAAAATTCTGACACTTTAATTTTTTGCATAATTTCCATAATAATCTTATATCGTTTTTGCACTATTTTTACTATATTATTATTATTAAGGATTATTTTACTATTATATTAAACATCCTTAATAAGTTTTCTTTATTTAAAGCCTACAAGGTCTAAACTCCATAAATATCCAATACGACACAAACAATAGATATATGTCATAATATATCTCTTTTATTGTCCAGTGAAAGTATCAGTTGTAATATCTCAAACAATATTGCAAGTTTTAGGTTATAAAATCCAATTATTTGAGTGATAAATCAAGTTTTATGGAACAAAATGTCTTCTGTCGATAAGTTAAAGTTTGGGCTACAAATATTGTGAAGACAAGAGTCACATATTATCTCAAGGTCAAGATTTTTAATAGTTAGGAATTCTTAGGAACTGATCAATTTTTTTTCAAACATGAATAGACACCGCAATGTAGTTACGTCATAATATAATTTGGTTTTTCATAAAATGTATAATTTGTACGTACTTTGGAAAGAATCAATGGTTTTGTTTTTACATTTTTTTTACTGGTTACTAACATTTTTGATTTCTAAAACCAAAGCGTTTCTAATTTAACAAAACATTAAATAACAAAATCATAGAAAATACGTACGCTGGCCACGTCAAGCATTTCTGTTTAATTTACCCTTACATCATTTTGAATAGCATCCTCCTTTTAATTTAAACTACCCTTTAAATAACTCTTACCACAATAATAAAGCATGTTTAAAATGTAAACTACATTTTGCTTCGCTCCCTTCAACTTTGTATTTATAACTGTGCTTACATTATATGACCTTTTACATTCATAATACTAAAGGAAAAGTATTTTACTGTCAAAATATCTTAGCATACAATGAATGTGCAGCATTTTATCGAGAGTTTTGTAGCCTCGTGAACTTGTTGTGTAATAAATATGGAATCTCGATAATTATACAAAAAAATACTGAAGGGTAGAAAAAACTCGAACACAAGATCTCACAAAAATTATGTTTACATTGTGAAGTATAATGTTGGAGTTTTTTTATCTAAAATTATCTCACAAATCAAGCTCAATATTTTTATTATATTGAAGGGTGTTTATCGGTACGAATCTTTTACCAGTGGCTTCATGACCAACTCAAAATGATTACTATTTGATAGATATAATTTCTAGTGTTTTATTATTATTATTATTATTATTACTATTATTATATTTATTTTTATTTATTTTTAAAAATTTTTTATAGAGGTTTGGCAAAATACATTACGCACTCGTCCCAAGGGGACTTATGTGTCGGACTTTCCGAATGGCCTACCTTCCTCTTTCCCAGGCATTATTCTACTCCGGTACCGCTCTCGCATTTCATCAGAGTGGTGCCTGTTTTTGTCCTGTTTAGGTCTCCTCTTCTGCTATTGTTATGGTTCTAGCCAACCTTCCTCCTTTTTACATCGCAATATAGCCTCGATATACTTTGATATTGCTTCCCATTTCTCTCTGGATGTTAACATCATCTGCATAATGGACTCAGTTGTTAAGTCTCCTACCTTGTTGTTGATATCTCTCCTCTGTTGAGAAAAACGCTCACAATCAAAAAGCGTATGTTTCACTTCATCTCTGGCATCTCTGCACCTTATGCAGCTAGCTGACGTAACCTTCCCCATCTTTTCCAGGTACGAGCGAAAGTATCTGTGACCTGTCAGAAATTGTGTGGTGAAAAAATTCACCTCCCCATGTCTTCGATTTATCCACTCTTTGACATCTTTTATAAGGGTCGCTGTCCACCGTCCCCGTGATTCCCTGTCCCAGCGGATCTGCCATATGGTCAAAGTGTTCTCCCTCGCTCTTGTGCGAGCCTCTTGCTTGCTCATCATTCTATTGAGCTCATAAATGGTCTTCCGCTCCTGCGCTAACAGATCTATTGGGATGAGACCAGCCACCACCAGGATTGCCGGCTCGGAGACTGTACGGTAAGCACTGGTGATTCTCAGCGCTCCAATTCTCTGTATCGAGGTCAGCCTACATCGGTATTTCTTAGTTCTGATGGCATCAGCCCATATTTCAGCCCCGTAGAGCATTATGGACTGTGCTGTCATCCATAGGAGTCGCCGTTTACTTTCCCTTGGGCCCCCAATATTGGCCATTAGCCTTCCCAACAAGGAGGTCACCGCCGTTGCTTTTTCGCAGGTCATCCGCAAATGTTCCCCAAAGCTCAATTTGTTATCAAGTATAACTCCTAGATATTTTGCCGATCTCTTGGCTATAATAGTCTCTCTTTCAACTACCATAGGGACGAGAGTTGGAATCCGCCTTCTGGTCAGCAGGACAATTTCTGTTTTTGCAATGGCCAGTTGTAAGCCACGCTGCTCCATCCAAGTTTTGATACGGCGCATTACCTGATTCAATCGTATCTGTGATAACTCGACGTTCCTGGCTATTATCACCGCCGCCACGTCATCAGCATACCCCACCACGTTCACTCCGTCTGGCATCTCTAGTCGAAGCAGATTGTCATACGAGATGTTCCACAATTCGAGACCCAGTATCGATCCTTGTGCCGCCCCAGCAGTTACTTCCTTAACCCACCATCCTTTTTCCGTTTCACACCGTAGCCATCGATTCCTAAGATAATCTCTCATAACCGATACTAGGTAGTTAGGCACCGCAAAATCGCGTGTCAATGCTTCCAATATATCGGTCCATCGGACAGAGTTAAAAGCGTTTTTTACATCCAGCGTCACAAGTAGAACTACTGGTGTTGCTGCGTGACAAGCCTTATCTGCCTCGTGGACCGCATCTATCACCTGTTGGATTGCACTTATTGTGGAGTGGTTCTGCCGAAAACCGTGCTGTCGGTCAGAGAGGCCGCCCGCTTCTCGTATCGCTTGCTGTAGTCTTGGTTTTAACAACTTCTCCATAACTTTGCCAGCTACATTCAGCATACACAAAGGTCTGTATGCTGCCGGAGAATCAGGATCACCCTTTCCTTTGTTTATCAATACTAATCGAGCTACCTTCCAAGGAGTAGCAAATATCCCCGCCTGTAGGCATGTATTAAACATTTTTAGAAGTAGGCGCGGTTGTGCACCAGCCACTATTTTCATTACTTCTGGCGGAACTCCGTCTGGGCCTGGAGCTTTCCCACTCTTCAGCAACCTTACTGCTCTAAACAGTTCCAGCTCACTAAACAAAGGAATCTCTTCATCCACACCTCGTACTTCGCTGTGATTCCTACTCGGATGCGCAGGGAAGAGAGTGTCCACAATTTTTTTGCTTGTAGCTAGGCTCATTGTATTATTAGCACTTGCGCCGCCGAGCTTACGGGTCACTAACCGGTATCCCATTCCCCAAGGGTCTTCATTTAGATCGTCACACAGTGATCTCCAACATTCTTCATTACTTTTACGGATGGCCGTCACTAGTGCTTTCTTGGCTACCTTATGCTCGGATGTAAATATATACGCCTCCAATCTACTGCGGGCTCGTTGTGCTCTTCTTCTTAATTTTAATCCATTTCCGCCTCAACTCGGCTATATCCTCGGACCACTAGTACGCCTGTTCCCTGTGTTTAAACTGTTTTTTGCGGGGCATCGCTAGCTGGC